>MU846333.1:27968-39881 GCA_030867225.1 Colletotrichum caudatum
CCCCCCCCCCCCCCCCCCGAGGAGCGCGGTGTGCTCTAGCAGAGTTTTCGTCGGCACACCCTTTTCAAGTCCCGCAGGCAGAGATCCCTGGAGGATAAGTCATATCGCCGCTTGACAAGCTCGCCGTCGAGGGGTGGCGGGAGAACGACAAGCTGGCCCCCTCCGCGGCTCTTGCCGGGATATCCTCTCCCAGCAGGACGATGCCGTTGTCCAACACGCCTCTTGGACCAGGCCGTCAACCCCGGCCTTACGGAGCGCATTTCGCACCCTTTTGCATCGACGGCAAATTTCCATTTTGCCAAGGAAAAGAAGAAGAAAAGAAGAATCAAAGAAAAACAAAGAAAAGCCCCGTAAGGAATGACACGCAAACAGCGGATCGATTAACCTCTGCCCGGCACATAAGGATTAATGAACACACACACACACACACACACGCCAGGCCAGAGATTAAACAGGCTTGTAGATACGATATAAACTATCAAATCAAGGATCTTCTTCTATCCGGCTAATGAACCGGGGCGCTCTGCCCTCGTACACCCAGCGGGGACTCGGACCCAGATGGGTGCGAGCCGTGTTGATGCCGTGGTGGGTATTCGCGCTATTTTGATTAGTATCGGGCATGATACTTATACTGTGTTTTTCTAGCTGTATTGCTATCATTGTCTACCTGGTGACCATACGAGGAGCCGACCGCCTTGTAAACCGTACCTCGGTGGTGGTATTCGCGCAGCTAGTGTCGCCCGACCCGGTCTGTTGAGTCACCAGCCTACGCAGCCCTGGGAGGGCAAAAAAAAGAGAGTGATCCCTACCCTCTGTCACCCAGAGTCAGCTTCACATGACAAACTCTCGCTGCGTGCAGCGGTGACAACACAATTCACCCCTCGAGGTGCCGTTTGGAAGTTTGACAGAGTGGAAACCGAGAAGAAGGGATGAAAAATAACATTCATAACACCGAGGTTCCTTCACCGGCTTTCAACCGTCCATCTGTTGCTCTCAGGCTGCAATGTTAGGCATGGGCGAACACTAATCACCTAGCTCATCTAACCGGGTATCCAGTATGCTTCTTCAAACTAAGGTTTGGGCCCAGTCCTTTCTTCGAGAACGTGCTTGGTGTGGGGACCCAATTGACTTTGAAAATCGGTGTGCTACCATAACATCAAGCAATGAACCCGCTGCCATGTCGTAGACGGGTTACTGAGGTTATGCTGAGCCTCATTTAAGCCCCCCCCCCCTAGTAGCGGAGGCTACGATTGATATATATGTGTACACACATGCTGGAGAACCAGGCGCATAATCCGGATAAGCGCACTACTACGCAATGGCTAGGGCCCAGGTGGGATAAACATATGGAGACCAATCGGTTCCTGAGAGACACGAGTCAAGCTCAAAAGGTTGTCGCTTGTTATGCCTACAACCGCTCTGGCATGACAAGCAAACAAGTCCGGCCGCTGATGACGGAACAGAGTGCGAACCGAACATTAAGGTTAGCGACGCCCCCAAAGCAGGCACCACTTGCAGAGTGAGCATACCTAATGGAATAACTGCTCTCCTGCGTGACTAGTGAAGGGGACGCTCTCATTACTGGTATTGGCAGGAGATGCCAACGACACAATCCATTGGGTCTTGAATCTGGATGCCAGCACATGCAAAACTGGGATGGCTGTGGTTAATGAGCGGTTCGAAGGCATGAGGTACGTACACTAGATGGTTTGTTGCTTCGAGCATCAGAAGACCTGCCTGTGGACAGGGGTGTCGTCGATCAATACCGCTCGTTGTTCCCCGGAGTGTGTGGCTGGCTGGTTGAGAGCTCTGAAGGCCGGCCGGGAGGGGGGATTGTGGGCAATGCGACCCTCGCCATCAGATGACAGCTGCAGAAGCACCAGTTGGCTTGTCAAAAAGTGGCCTGAGGTGAGCTGAAAACGGAGTTGGCTACGGCCCAAGCTGGCTGTCCCAATCCACTCGAGTCTCTCCGTCAGCGGGCGTGTGGGCAGGGTGCGCTATGTACGTCCAAATCAAGGAAGTCGTGCATTTTTGCAAATACTGCGGGATTGCAAAAGGCCCTCAGTGATTCGTTGCGATGATATGCGGTTGAGACATGTTGAACCTTGCTAGCCCCTTGGGCTGCTGAGAATGCGGATCACTGCTCTGAGACAACCGGACCAGACCAGCAAACCGTCCTGCACTGGGGCTAGCATCGAGGCTAACGTAGTCTGTGGACATGATGTACATGGGCGGACATTCCTTTCATGGCCCATAAGTTCCGGAATTGTGTACCGCGCGTAGGTAGCATTGCACGCCGCGTCTACAGGGCCGAATGCCAGCGAACCCCCCTTTCGAGAGACCATCAGAAAGCTCATCAACGCGAATCTCGGCCGAACCAGTATGTGCACGTGACGGCCGGTTGAGCAGTACAGAGGATCGTTTCCTAAGAAGAAGAGAGCCAGCAAAGCACACGAAGCGGAGATTGCCGACCGGGACTGTGTTATGCTTCGACCTTCAACCACGCCGAGAAGCATCATATGGGCGAGCATCATCAACTATAACCTGCAGGAGTCAGAAAATGCCCAAATCAGCATGACTACCCAAACAAGAAAGGGGAAAAAAAAAGTCTTGAGAGGGCATTAATATCTAGGACTCGCCGTGTGCACTGTGGGCATTGAGATGTCAATTTGATTCCCAGAACTTGGGTGGCCAGACCACATGGCGGGCAAACTCTCCGGCCAGTCAGAAGGGATGGAGAGAGAGCATCAGAGATCTCATTCTTCCCACACCTCGATCCACGGTAGCAGTGGAAGGTCCCCTGTCTGCGGCCACCCCCTACCATCCCAGTCTGATGATTTCACTTTTTGAAAAACAGGGTGTTGAGCTTGCGAACTCGCCCAATGAGGCACTACAAACGCGCGACGGCTAGCCGGGGTGTATGCTTGTGCGAGTCGTGTCTCGCACGTTGTAGGTACAAAAATGGTTGTGAACGTGCCGAGGGTCCGACAGGCAGACGGAAGAGTTGAAGATTGCCAGGCGAACCGGTGGCCTTCAACAAATGTCTCCATTGCGGAATCGTCAAGTTGGGTAGATGATCACCCGTTGGGCGGCGCTCGGGCACTGAGCCGGCACGTAGGCACAACCCAATCCCGAGGCCTTGGCTCACTGAAGCCGGGCGGACCGTCAAGTGCAACAAGATACGCGTCCCCCTGACTGCCACCGAAGGGGCCAGCGTGTTACCCAGAAGCGAAACCCATTTTAACCACAACTCGTATAGGAGGGGCTGGAGCCTCAGCCCTGGCCACCAGTGCTTTTGTTAGGTGATCCACGGCTATAGCGCGCCCTTGGGCAAGGCTAAAAGGCCGAGAAAAGCAGCAGGTGACCGATGGTCCTGCCTACATTACTCCCGGGCCAAGGGGGACCTGTTAAAGGGGGAGGACATGGGGCTAAGGGAGGTGCAACACGATGTTGACCACTAACGGAGCGAGGGCTGCGACGAGGCAAGGGAGCCATGACCTGTCGACGGAAAAACGAGGAAAGGTTCCTTTGACGTGCCTTTTGCGTTGCAGGTTGGCCGGCCGGTGTCAACGACGTTGACTGCCGGCCCCGGTTTCGCTGCTGACGGCCCCAACGGCAGTGACGGGACTGGGAAGTACGGTGTATTTGTACAGGGGCGGGCCCGCGGAGCTCAAGGATTCGAGGCTGACTAGGCAGGGTGCTACGTGTATTCGTATGTAGGGAGAGGCTTGAAGTGGCGAAGTCGTTCTGCCGGGGCTGCAGAAGATGCCGTGAGAGACGATGGAGTACCTAGGTATCCATAGGTACAGGCGAGTTGATTCCATGTAAAGGCAGAGCTGGACCCCATCAGCAGCGGCCAGCAAACAAAGAGAGACAGCACGAACGAGGAATGTCCATGGACCCAGGCAGCAGAACTGACACTGTTGGGCTGTTTCGAAACGCTGGTGGGCGCGCAACGAGCTAGCGACGCAAGAAGTGGTTGATTGCTGCAGCAAAGGTTATTAGCACGACATGTTACACACTCTCACACTCTTCTTCATTGGCCTCGCCCAACTGGCTCCAGCACGGCTTGGGGATCGATCGATTGATCTCCGCTCGCCTTGGATAATGCACATGGATTTCGGAGTTCACGAGGGTTCGCGTGGAGTGGTGGAAAAAGTAATGATGCGGAAGACGTGTCTCAAATGTGCCTTGCCCAGGTGGCGTCGTTCGCGTCCGCCATCCCATCACTTGCGTTATTCCAGCGGCTCAATAAGCAAGAGACGTGCGGGGGGGCTAGGGCTCGATTCGACGAGCAGCATTTGGAATGAGAGTCGGGTGAGTTCTGGAGCGAGCATAGCATGGGCGACAATGACTTTTCTCTTTGGTCGGACTGGATTCGGCGAGGATAGAAAATGCGATAGGTACGCAGGCGCGCATATTGGACAAACAAGCAAGAGGGGACAGTTGAAGCAGGCTTGATTGTTCTTGTTAAGGCCGGCCGACGAACACGAGGGGGTGGACTCGGTCGGAGATGGAGGAGGGATTCGGTGGTGGCGAGGCAAAGATGATAACGATGATGCATTCGGACGGCCTAAATGTGCCTGTGGATTTCGAAGGAGAGTCAGTCATTCAAACGGTTTGCTTCTTGCCCAAGCTCGTCAAGCAAGACGTGTGATTCTAGTCTTGGACATGCATCATCGTGAAAATGCAGCGATGGTGTTTCCGAGGTCCAGGACAGGTAGGTGCAGCCTAGGTAGGTACGAATACCGGTCGACAGTGTGAGCCCATCTGCAGCTCTCGGCAGGGAGGCCCCTGGTCCCCTTCCCTACCTCTATGCTGTGACGCCATTTCGCGTCGAGATCGGTACGTATCGGGGGTCCCGCCGGACGCACCCCCCAGCTCATGAAAACTAGGCTAGGCAGGAACAGGCGTCGGCGGCGGAGTGTGGTGTACCGACACTGCACACCTGGTAGGGCAGCTACGAATACCGGTACTTCTGTTGCTTAGCGTTTTCTATCCCGCCCCCGTAGGATCTGCCCGAGGGATGAACCCCCTGCCCAGTGTCAGGGTACAATAGTGTACAGGCGTGACAGGTCAAGTCAATACGTGAATTAGTTGCGCCGAGAGCAGAGATGGATGGAACCATTGCAGATACCCGCACGTTTCCTTGTTAACAGCGAAAGACGTTGTCCAAGGAGTGTTCCAGAGCGTATAGGAGGCGGGTTGTTGATGCGAGGGGTGCATCGCATCTGTGGAGAGAGAGAGAAAGAGAGAGAGAGAGAGAGATGTGTCCAAAGACGGGGCTTCGATGAGGAGCAGCAACAAGGTTTTCAAGACAGCAGGAGAGAGGGGCTTGAGGCAAGGGCCGGGATGGGATGGGATGGGATGGATGCCTTCCCTGTCGGGGCAAGTCCATCCATGTCCGTCGTCGTCGTCGCCCGTTGCTGGACTTTGCTCACATGAATGAACTCGTTCGTACGTAATGTAGCTACCTAGCTTGGCCTGGCCTGGCCTGGCTACCTATGGAGGTGGGCTTGGGCTGAGGCGATGCCCTTCATCGTGTCCTTTGCCTCGAGGGCATGAATGAATGAATGAAGTAGAAGAAACAGGTGAAGAAGGAGACGAAGAATGGGCGGGCAAGGGGTTTCCTTCCTTCCTTCCTTCCTTCCCATTACAATGCATGCTATGTCCGCTCGGCAATCTCAACAGAAGAGGAAATGGCAAGTGGGCGGAAGGTACTAAAACCAGGTACTTTCATGTACTCCCCAGGTTGCTCAGTACCGATGAAGGCGTACATGCCTCCCTCCCGAGGCAAGTAGATACCTTGCCTTACTACAACAGGTAGGTACCTGGGTCAGCACTTGCCGCAACAGTCAGCCTCCAATTGTGCGGTGCCTCTCGGCTTCTTTCCATTCCTGCCCACACCTCCTCTCCGGCGCCTTCTCTTCCCTCATTTGCTCATCCGCCGATCTGTCTCAATACCGCGATGGATGTACGCCCCAGGCCACCCGCATGACAAGTAGGTAGTAGACATTATACCTATGGAGGGTGACTGATGGGGTCAAGAAGGTGAGAAAGCCAGGTCCAAACAAAGCGAGAAACTGTGCGCTCGTTCTCGAGTAATGGGTGCATGCTTTCCGTCTGTAGGTAGCTCGAGTTCACGGACCATATGACATTTGTGCCTGGCGGGGCCTGGCGCCAGTCCGCCTGTTGCCGGCGTCCTTTTCAAGTCGGCCGTCCCTTGTTCTGCGTGCCGACTACCAACTACCTAGGTAGGTAGGTAGGTAGGTTGGTAGCTGGGTAGGTACTCAGTAGCTAGGTAGGTTTTGTTTCGTTCGCTTCGCTGGTGCCACCACGGCTGCTGCCCAGCCCAGTTGTTCAACGCACGGCATTCAGCACCGACGCTGGGCCCACCTAGTCCAGCGCCGCTGCATCGACGAGCTGTGGCCCATTCCATTCCAGTCCGCATCTGCTGCGTCGATAGCTCTGTTTCTACTTACTGCGTATGTAGTACGTGCCCGTAGGTAGTCTAACACATGAAGTGCCACAGTACACGTACCTCCTCTGCCTTGGTACTTGTACAGGTAGCAAGTATCCTGCCTTGGAACAGGCTTGCTTTCTCCACCGGGAGGGAGGAAACTCGAGTCCGTCATGATCACGAAAAGTGGAAAGACAAAATAAAAAAATGACAGAGGGAAAAAGAAATGCTTATTATTTTCGGTCGTCAAAGTACCGTCTTATTATAGCACTCGCCGGCGTCTGCAGAAGGGTGCGCATCAGGTATTGCCGTATCACCGCCAAGAGATACTCCCACAGATGACAAGGTACCTTACCTTTCTGCCTGTCTTGTCCTTTTCTGAGCAAGTCTTTCTTTCCGATCTTGGATGGCCCTCGTTCCACACCACCCACGCATCCATCTCCATCACCACCACCCACACTTACCTAACCTACTTACCTGAGTAGGTAAAGTTGCGTGGTGTACGTAGCTTACCACAGTAGCAGCGCACATACACACACACACAATACGAATCACACGCCCCCCCCCTTCCTTCATTAGCTACCTAACCTACCTACCTACGTAGAGTTCAGGTCGCGCGCCCTTCTGATACCCTCCGGAAGAAAAGAAAAAAAAAACCCACATTCTACCTGCGAGCGCGTGCGGACGTGCGCGTCTATGTGTGTGTGTGTGTGTGTGTGTACCTTTTCCCCCATTGCTGGAGAGAACCCGGCCTGCCTCACTGTGTGTGGGCGTGTGTGAGTGTGTGTGTGTGTCTCTCTCTCTGTGCTTTCCCTTCGACTTTTCCCTTCTTCTTTCCCACCTAACCCCCCTCCTCCCCTCTTGGCCACATTGCTTCTTCTCTTTCTTCCTCCGTTTTCCTTTAGAGTTGCACCTCTCTTTCTCTCTCTTGCCTCTTCTGCTGCTCCTGTCTATCTGTCTCGTCTGCTCTGCTGCTCTGCGTTGCGCTGCGAGTCTTTTTCTGCCTCCAAAACGAAGCATCCTTTCTAGCGATTGTCTCGGTTGCTGCGAGAAAAAAAACAAGTTGTGCTTCTTGCTGCTGCTTGCTGCTTTCGCTGCCGCGTACCGTACCGTACCGTACCGTACCTTCTACCTTATCCCACCTCACGTCACCACCACTTACTGCCCAGAGCCAGATCCCCACGGCCCTGACCACCCGTCGGAAAAAAAAAATCTCTGCGCGCAACTTCCTTGTCGCTTTTTCCCTCCCACGTCGTTTAACCCCCCCCTCCCGCCCAAATTCCTCCCTAGACACGAAAACCTCCTTCGTAATTCTTCCCCCTTCTCCCACCCTCACCCTCCTTACGAGTCGCACGTCGGTTTTTCTTCCTCGTCATCCGGAAACAAAGAGAGTCTTTTGTTCGTTGGCGCCCAAAAGTAAGTCATCAATGCCCCCCTTTTCCTTTGTTCACTCCCGCCATTCCCCGTCGTCTTGTCGCAATCGCAGTCGCAAATCTTGAACTCGTGTCCGACCTCGTGGCCCCCGGCATCTTCGGCAAACCTCAGCCATGGACCTCGACGCCGCATCCCCCGACCTCAGATTTACGGTCGGAACTCCGCTGGTCTTGAGTGTAGACGGCGGTGGTGGCATCCGTCGGAGAAGAGATGGAATTGCGTTTCCAGGTGTATTACGCAACCCCCCTATGCATCGTGCATCATCCCGCACCATGAACGTCGAGCTCCACAACCAAATACCGAAGCATTTCAAACTCGACGTGTCTTGTGCCAAGTCGTCCCCGTCGGCTACCAGCTTGAGCGCACTATCATGCTATGATTTCCATCAGCACTCGACAACGGTTGCGCTTCGGTCCCCGCCCCCGACTCCTCCGTCGCTTCCGTAAGCCTCGTCTCACCTCGCCCCTGGCCGTCCGGTACAGTTCTTGCCAGTATTCCGAGAGGCTCTAGTAGCCAATAATACATCTGGGGTTTGGATAAACCGTACCGTCAGTACTTTGCCGCTGGAGCATAATGCCTCGCAACCGTCATGGTATACTGGAGACGATTCCGGAGGTTAGGCCGGCTTGGCGGAATTGGCTCAGGGCGCGGCGGGATATCGGCGAAGCAGCACCATTCAGCCCTGCGTGAACGTGGGGTGCATGTCTCCAGCTGTTGATGGCATACTTGGGCCGAACAAGCCTCATATACTGCGGATTGATGCCGTGATCGGGACGGGATGCGCCAGCTTGTGTACCCAATGGTGCTCGATACATGGCGACTCGAGGACCACTATCACGAATCGACTGCCATGTCAGCCTCCGATTGTCCCTTGGCTCCGCGCTATGACACCTGCAGCTACGTCTCTGGGGTCTAGAAGCATACCTCAACCCTTCTCCAGGAACCATACATACTAGGGCCGCTGCAAGCCTTACGACGCCGAATGCTGCCACCATATCAACTTTCTTCAGTCGCGACCGCCAACATCGACCAGCGGTGGACTTGAAACATTCGGACGTGCCCGACACTGCGATTACGACTGCGACCACGACTGCTGCCTGATGCGTGCCAATGTACTACAATCGGTACTTGCGATGCTAACCGCCAATTAGGTCCAATCATTTCGGATTCTTCTTTTGACCCTTTTTCGGATCAGTGAAAGCAACTTGGCCACGGCGCAAATATCGGAGACTCAAAAGTCGAATTTGAAGCATCAATCAGTTTCTCTTGTTGGTGGCTGTACCTTTTCTTGCACCAATACCCCGCGACATCTCGGTCTTTCGCTTTTACGACGGGGCGTGCAGGCGTCGGAGAGAATCGACTTTTTACCTGAGTGCTTTTTGGTGTCTCGGTTTTGCTTCTGAACACAGGACTTTCTGTTTCGATTTTCAAGACCAGCAAATCTTATTGCAGGCTGCGAGAGTCCAGTTCCGACTTTATCAACAATCAACCAACCTTCTAACGGTATGTTGGCTCGCCAATGGCACAAGTGCGAACAAGATCAGTTTGTTGACCTCTAGCCAGCTTCAATTGTAAAAATGGACGGCATCAACCCGTACAACCCCGCCCAGGGCAACGGAGCCCCCCCTCCCAACGGCAACGGCGACGGTTTCGGTACTCCCGTCTCTGGCGGCATGCCCTTCCCTGGCAACAACGGCTCCGGAGAGATTCCGGGTGGCGTGCAGGCCCCTAACCAGCAGGACGCGAATAAGAACACCCTCTGGTCAGTAACTTTGCAGACCTCTCCGTCCGAGGTTGCGGTCTAACAGTGATGCAGGATGGGCGAGCTCGAGCCCTGGATGGATGAGAACTTCATCAAGGGCGTCTTCCTTACAGCTACCGGAGAGCCCGTTAATGTCAAGGTCATCCGCGACAAGACATCTGGCAATGCCGGGTACTGCTTTGTCGAGTTCACCTCGTCCGAGGCTGCCAGTAAAGCTCTCACCTTGAACGGCTCCCCCGTTCCCAACTCCAACCGTGCCTTCAAGCTCAACTGGGCTTCCGGAGGTGGCATCAACGACCGACGTGACGACCGTGGTCCCGAGTACTCGATCTTCGTCGGCGACCTTGGCCCCGAGGTCAACGAATACGTTCTCGTGTCCCTCTTCCAGGCGCGATTCCCCTCTTGCAAGTCTGCTAAGATCATGACGGATGCCATGTCGGGACAGTCGCGTGGCTACGGTTTCGTCCGTTTCACCGATGAGCAGGACCAACAGCGAGCCCTCGTCGAGATGCAGGGTGTCTACTGTGGCAACCGCCCCATGCGCATTTCCACGGCCACCCCAAAGAACCGGTGAGTTACTTTTCGCCTCTGCGCTTTGCGCACATCTCGTCTAACTGGAGCAGCAGTAACCACGGCGGCCCGTACCAGCAGCAACACCACGGCAACCAGATGATGGCTCCCGGTCTGCCTCCTCACCAGCAGGGATTCTACGGGGTTCCCTCGCCTGCTCAGTATGGCGGAGCTTATGGTGCCCCCTACAACCCCCCTGGCCAGCAGATGAACCAGTTCACCGACCCCAACAACACTACCGTCTTCGTCGGTGGCCTCTCAGGCTACGTCACCGAGGACGAGCTCCGTAGCTTTTTCCAGGGGTTCGGCGAGATCACCTACGTCAAGATCCCTCCTGGCAAGGGCTGCGGCTTCGTCCAGTTCGTCCACCGCCACGCTGCCGAGATGGCCATCAACCAGATGCAAGGATACCCTATTGGAAACTCCCGCGTCCGTCTGAGCTGGGGTCGCAGCCAAAACAACTCTGGTGTTGGTACCCCCTACCGTCCTGCCCCTCCCCCGCCTCACTACTTTGCCCCCCCCGGCCCCGGCGCCTACGGACCTGCTCACTTCGGTGCTCCTGGTCCTCACGGCCCCCCGGGACCCCAGGGCCCACCTGGTGCCCCTCCTCAGGTAAGGTTCCCTGGGCAGCGCACGGAATAAGCATGGTTGGCTAACACCCTCTGTAGTAGAGTGTTGGTTGGGACACAATGGATGGCTTAGCCGCTCTCGCACGCGATATGAATATCCGAAGAAGGTATTCATTGAGCTCAAGCCCTTACCATTGTCTTGTTGCTTATACGTCGAAGATTCTCTCGTCGTTTTCGCTCGCCGCCACTTTGACGATGGATACCTGGGCGAATGACACATATTTCTTTGGACTTGTTTGATCTTAGGCATACGGATAGCGGACACGATTGTGAGACGTCACGAGAACGACGAATGCATGCTTTGCGGCCCGAGTTATTCTCCTTGGACATCTGGGCTTGTCTTGGGCGTCGGCTTTCGGATGTTTCTCTTGCCTTGGTTGCCCCTTCATTTGTCTACTTCCACACGGGACTCGCCCCAACAGAGATTTCCTAGCTTTTAGTTTTTGCTTGTCGCTGTCTGTTTTTGTTCTGACTTCGTGACCACCCTGCGTGAGAATCAAGCCTGTTCTGTTCGTTCGCTTTGATGGTTGTTGTTGGCTGGGCGGGTTGGTAGTTGGTCTCGAGTTCCGAATACCCCTCTGTCGTTTACGTTTGCTTGTCGTCAAGGGACGAACTGCTTTCTGCACATCTCGTTTTGTGCCAAGTCCCTTTGCGGGCTTGTGTATTTGTCCCCTGGATGGGGGTTCGGGTTTTGTGATGGCGGTTTGAGGCAGTGTTGTATCCTGACATGTGAGCTCTCTCTTGGAGATTGCAGGTCTTGGTCCGTGGGGCGGAGATGCGAGGCAAAACACAAAAAGGGCCCATCATGGGTTTGGCCCGGCGTGGGCTTTTGGAAAACAAAACAGGTTGGAGATTTAGGATGCCACGGTTTGGGGCGAATGGCGTTGGTGGGGAGCAAACGGTGACAGGAAGCCTCCGGGGCCCTATGGCTGAAATCAGAATGATAGGTTCTCTCTGAATGCAACGAGGTCGCGTACGCTCGCTCAAGCTGAACTCGTAACGTCGTTGAAACAATGTGGACAAAGAAGCTTGCCGTGATGGACGGACACCGGGTCCGG
>MU846334.1:0-39817 GCA_030867225.1 Colletotrichum caudatum
ACGTCGCCTTGAGCTTCATCTTTTTCGGCGGATTTCTTCGGTAAGGGTTGACTAGTATTTCCATCACGACTTATCCGGATGCGTGCTATCATCAGTATGGCCCTAGGTGAAACCTTAGTCTGAAGAGTAAACTAGAACTTCGACTTTCATGTGTTTCCCTGCTGTTAGAGCAGTTCAATATCAATTAGGCGGTATCCTAATAGGCTTTCTGTCTCCTTAAACGGGTATTTGTCCAGGGGAGCGTCGGATGGTCACGGTACTCATAGCTACCAAGGTTTTCCACGAAAGCCATCAGTGGCGGAAAGAAAAGTAATCTGGGTTTGACCGAGCTTACCAAAACCATGAATTCCCGAGCTCATGTGATGCCAAAATAAAAATAAACCCTTTATATGCTCTTTGGCGTGGAAGAAAAGACTTTGAAGTTTTCAGTCAGTTAACTTAGCGCGATAGAGCCGCATCAACGTACTGGTTGGTAGTAGGACCGGTCGGAACACGCAGACTATACTATGCGGGGTGGGTGGCGCGGTGCGATCCAATAGTCAATGACGTATATGATGTTTCGAACATGGCATTAAAATTAGCTTTTTGAACAACCCTACCCGTCAAACTTGGTCTATAAAGGGATTGGGAGAGTTAACGACATTTACCAAAACTAACATCGGATTTGGAATATGAGAGTCATTGATGTCTACTTATTGTTCGTGCCAATTGCATAACACGTAGATCCACAACAACTTATTACACTTGAACGACAACCTTCCTTTATCTCAACAGCTTCAAATCCCGACACACTCTCATATCGTTCAGACAAACATAAGCTTTGATGATGGGCGTCTCTCTTTCGACCGCAAAATGGCTTGCGCCTCTGTCTTTCGTCATCGACTTTGCGGCTCAGAACTATGGCATATTCAGCACTCCCAACATGAAAGACGTCCATGATGCGAACCTGTCCTTTTGGTCGCCGCAGCCCTTCTTCATTGCTGGGTTCTTCTTCCCGCAGCAACTTTTCCAGGCGGCCTGGCTATGGCGCTTGTACAAGGCGGATACCAAAACTGAGCCAATGGACGCAGATGTCAGAACGATGGTTGACTTTGCACCGTTTTACGCCATTGGCAACTTTTGCATCGCGAGTAAGTTCTGGTGTCCTGGAGGAAATAAGAAGAAAGTGGAAGGGGAGGACGAGTAAATCACAAGCTGACAAGCCATGACAGCATGGATGGTTTTCTGGAACAGCTCAGATCTCAAAACTTCAAACGTGTTCGTTGTCATCAACAGTCTTGCGCAACTCTACTTCATCTTCAACCGCCTGCCGCCGATGAACACCAAATCAATCAACTCGGTTCTCACTCACGTTGTTGCGAAGACATTTGCCGGCATTGGAGTCTTGGATCTTCTCCATAACGGCTCGGTCGCTTACTTCGTTCACCAGCAGCCTTCCATCGTTGTCAAGGTGCTTACCGGTGCGGGGTTCGGGCTACTGGCCAGCGTCAGTGACTGGATCTTCGGTGGCTGTCTTGTTTACGACCTCGTCGCTTTATCCGTTGGCCAGTCTACCTATGGAAACGTTGAGTGGAGCAGGCTACTTGGTATTTACGCCGGGGGGGCGGCTGCTATTGTCAGCGCCAGAAACCTGATGAAGTAAGTCTACTATCAGAACGCCGCTCGGTGCCCCGAGCTGACCGTCTTCAGGCCTCCTTACGTTAGCCAATCCACGGCTGGTTACAGCCCTCTGTGAGGTAATAGGAGCGGCAGAGCCAAGTACAAGACGAGGCATCTCACTGTTGCATTTAGGGTAGCTTCTTGCAGTTCGTCAACCTGTGCCTAACTCACAAGCCTTAGCAGGGAGCAGCTCTGATTTAAGACTCCTGGTTGAGCGGCAATTTGTACGAATCATGATTCTATTGTATTCTTGTACCTTATCGGATTTCTCAGTGTGGAGTTCAACTTGTCATGGATATTGTTCAGGAGCATTATCAGGTTGAATCTATGTGTTATCAACCACATATTTTGCACTATCGATAAGCTCAGCAAACGCTATGCCTCCTGGGTGTCTAGTCTAATATGCTCTATCTAGTTGGCGCCCAATTGACTAACCATTCTCGAGCTTTGTCCAAGTCTCCTGAGGCTGCTTCACACGCAGCGATGCACCACTCAAAGTCCCACACCCCTTCTCCTGCCAGCATCTCTGCTAGCTTCCGCCGCCGCTGTGAAGCCTCGTCAACACAGAAGTACATTGGTTGCTGCAAGTGAGGAATACTTTGTACCAACGGCTTGACGAGCGGCAAGGCGGCTTGGGCACTAGTTCCCTTAGAGTCGAGCCCGACGTTGGCCCTGCCTGAACGACACCACTCGTTTCCACACCATTTCTTTCCACAGCCTGTCATCAACTGGCTGAGATACCTTCTCTCAATCCGACGTCGAAGGGCCTTGCCCTCTGGGTCATGCATACTAACGTAGAGGGGTCCAAAGCACAACGAGCAAAGACCCAGCTCATTTCCAGGCCCTTGTCCCATTGCCGTTCCGACACCAACGGCGCCTGTGGATCCCACGCCGTGAAGGGTTCGGCCGCAATTTGCGTTGCGGCAGATTGCAGGTTTGGGTCGAGAAGCCTTATCCAACTCGTGGTGCTTCATATGCGCTGTCATGTCTCGCATGCGAACGATCTTTTGACACAGGTGGCAGTCTGTCGTGCGGGCGCCATCGGCTAGTTCATGGGCCGTAAGGCCTGACAGAATTGTCTCTGCAGATGGGTTCAGGGGGTCGCCCTCTTGTGGTACTTCGAGATGACAGAACTGGCAAAGAATCAATTTTCCCGAGCACACGCTCGTACGGTGCAGTGCCAGCTCCACGAGCGACGGCGCCGTGAATCCACAAGATGGGCACTGACGCTCCGTATGCCGCACATAATCGTGTTTGGCTTTGGTTGCCGACGAGTCGCCATGGGCGTCGTCATGTTCGCAGTGCCAATGTGCTTCCCACTCCAAGGACCCCTTCTTGAAGACGTGTCTGCACCTTGTGCACAGAATGTTGTTTCGCAGGCAGAAGTTCTGGTGTAGTATCAAGGTGCGCTTGGGAACCCACTGGAGGCAGTTTTTGCACTGTTCCTCGTCTGTTGGCCTCGTTTCGTCGTTCGCCAGGTCAACCGGTAAATCATGTGATTCTGCCTCTCGTTTAGCTTTCGCTCTGAGACGAAAGCGAACTGGAGCCGTCTCTTGAGAGCCTCCCGCTGAGGGATAGCCATGAACCGAAATAAGAAGCTGCTCCGCATTCTCCAGCTCAATGTTGGTAGGCTGGATGGTAATAGACTTTCTTCCGTCTTCAGAAGGAGCGAAGTTGCCAAAAACATGCTCAGAGTCGCGAGGTCGGGCTCGTTGCCGAGTGGATTTGGGACTGATAAATAAGTCTACTGCATCGGGAACTGGGAGCTCGGAGAGCTCAATGATCAGGGGTCGGGTCCGGTCCCAGGAGGGCAGCTCGTAGTCGACGTATTCTCCTGGGAGAACTTGGCCTTCAACAGCTTTCCATACATCAAGCTCACTTCCTTTCGAACTCCCATTCGCAGTGCCAGATTGGGCCTTGGCCATGATCTGGCGCATGGTCTCTCGGGCTTGTTCTTCGTTGAGAGCCTCGATGTCAACTTCCAAGTCGGTATCGACGACACAGATGCCGTCCCCCTCGGGCAGGAATTTGTCGACCAAGAACTTGAAATCTTCACCTTTGACGCCGCGAACTGAGAGAATCGTCTCCTTTGTGAGGGTGGTGTAGCTTTCGCGCAGCTGACGCTCGAGCAAGGACTTCCAGTCGTCGGGGTCATAACCTGCCTCGAGCGGTCTGAGGCGGACATAGGTTCCCTTGGGCAGTTGGTTCGCGTGCACTGTCACCGTCGGCTGAGTATGTTTTATGGAATCGTCCGTCAGGTCGATGGATGCGCTGCTGGAGGTCTCGCTGTCAAAGTCTGTTGATAGTATGCCTAAAGCTTCCATAAGATATGGGCCCAAGGCAATCTCGCCATCGACGGCAGAAAACTCGCGAATACCGGCGTAGACGACATTCCCGTTGCTTTGATTGACCAAGCGGAACATCAGTGGGTTGGGAAGTTGCTGGGAAGTGTCGCTATGGTGGTATTGAGTCTGGTGATGGCGGGCATATGGATTGAATGGGTCGTACGACGTGAAGGTCGAGTTGGCGGGTGCGGGCGGTCGGGGAGATGCTGCGAGCAGCTGCTCGAGAGCAGACTGTGGAAGGAGAATCTTGTCGCCACGCAAGTCTCGAGGGGCGGATTTGGAGGGCGGTAGTACTGCGAATGGCGCAGACCATTTCAATTCGGGCTGTGATTCCTCCATGTCTTGGTCCTCTTGGCCGTGTCCGTACACGTGGGTTCTCGAACCGGTGGTCGTCGCTATAGCGTGCTTTGCGAAGCGTCAATGACGAGCGACAGCCGAAGAAGTCTATGTGGGGTGGAGGGGTAATAATGAAGGAACTGCTGGTTCGTCGGAGGCACGGTTGGCGTTCGGGCTGTTGCAGCTTGACATGATGGGAAAAAGGGGGAAAAGTCTCGATTCGCGGGAGTCTGGAGAGAAAAATATCAACCAGGCATGCCGCCTCGAGATCCCATCACAAAGGGAGGTAGGGAGGTAGGTACCTGGTGTAGGAAAACACCACGGTGACGGTCGCGATGAATCAGCAGCATGGTGGGGTTTCTTCTGGATTCCATAGAACCAACAGCTCTTAGGGTGGCGTGGCGTGCCCGTACTCGATACCTACAAAAGGAGTATCTGTATACGGATAGATATCATATCTAGGTAACGAGGTGCGAATACTCAAGAAACTTATGTAATGATACTTGGCCTTGGCCAGCCACCACGTGGCGCAAACCTGTTCGGGCCAGCTCGCGCCACAGGAGGAGGTAGTCGTACTCTGCATCTGTACGGAGTATCCGTCTGCTCGCCCTTATCTCTCTCACCGCCCACAGTTGTTGGCAGGGCGCAAGCTCTCGGACCCTCGTTGACAGATCGAATCGAACTCGACAGGTGCCGGTATCTCAGTCGCTCACTCAGTTCAGTCACATTGACGAGTGCTCTCATCTCTGCCTCTCGCCGGCTTGGCGGCTTGGCCGCGCACGCGCACATCTCAGGTCGCTCACTCAAAATAACTAAAACAAACAAACCATCACCCCCTCTCTACCGTACCATTCGGGAAATGCTAGACGCCAAGAAGCTCCATTTCCCTCCAATTTGTTCCAGTGCACTCCCGGCACCAAAAACAGCGGTTAGGAAGCAAAAAGTCTCTATAACCTCCGACGCCGCGAACCCGGACTGCAATCCCGCGAGCTCTGGAGCAGGGCTGGCTAGCGGATCAGCGCGCCGAAACACTCCCCAAAATGGTCCTAGGAATAGTATAGCTCCCCGAGCTGACGTGTACGGAGTACGGTCAGTATGGATACACCGCAGTATGATGTAGTATTGTATACCCCCCTCACAGATCCCCATAATTCCAGGCCATGTCGCAACGGAGCAACGTCTCTGGCAGGAGGCACATGACGCCCGAGGCTCGAGCAGATGGACACACTCGGTGCAAGGGTCAACGTCAGGATGGGGTTACATGACCCGAGATACGCGAAGCGGAGATTGCCACTTGGAGCAGGTCGACTTCCATCTGTCTGTCTGTCTGTCTGTTCTACCTACCTACCTACCTACCCAGCTACCTTCCCGCTGCTATTCGTAGGTATTCATAGTATGGTGGACAGTCAAGGGTGGAAAGGTCGGGTGAGTCTTACCGCAAACCTCACTAGTGGACAATAACTAGCGAGTCAATGACTGGTCATGGCAACTTTAAGCGGTTGGTGCGGCTAATTTGGTCATGCAACAGTTTCATGACATACAGTACCCAGATCAGCACACCTCCTTGGAGCTCTGTTAATCCAGTTGGGATGAGATGTGTCTACTGCGGTATCTACGCGACAGCACTTGCCCAAATCTGGGAGTTGAGCTACCGAAGCTGCACTCCTAGCACGACGAGAGCGCAACAAGGAATCCCAATCATCCATCCCCTGGGCTGTTGTTTTGCTCGGATGAGAATAGCCTCGACATTCCCACACCTAAGTACCTAGGTTGTGTTGGCCTGCAGATTGCCTCATATCGCCTCAACAACACCTTGCTCACCTCACGACTCCATGGAGTTCTTCCATGCGCACCACCCCCCCGTCTCACTGCTTCACTATTCGGTCCGTACGCCATGTCTTTCCTAGCTGTCGTCTCTCCTCAAACGGGAGACGCATGAATAAGTGGATGCATGGCACGCCTCTCCCCAAAGGCACTCAACATTGGTGTCGAGGTGCCAGCGCAGTGGACCTCCTCTGTTGCTCTGCAGTTGCCAAGACCGTGCCAAACAGCGGGTTGAAGCTCATCCGTTTCAACCGCACTATTCTCCGCCTCCTTCTGCCCACCATGGCTTCATTGACTGGGCACGGCCAATCCTTCTTTCAGGGCCCGACCCAGCCGGGCCAAACCCCAGATGCTACTCTCTGTTCCATGCTTGCCACCACCGCTTACCGACAACACCTAGGTACCCTGCTGGGTGAAGCGACAAGTCAGTCAACGGGTGGATGGGTGGTGGGGGGGCGCTTGTGTCTGTCTGTCTGTCTGTCTTGCCTTGGCTGCGACCCTTTTGTTCTACCCCATCCTCAAAAACAACAACGAAAGAACCCCAGATGGGGGTACCTAGGAAACGGACTTGGATGGGGTGGGAATCAACCCACCAACTTGGACGTGCATCTACCTATTGGGAACTTGGA
The DNA here is from genome assembly GCA_030867225.1 of Colletotrichum caudatum. NCBI lineage: Eukaryota > Fungi > Ascomycota > Sordariomycetes > Glomerellales > Glomerellaceae > Colletotrichum > Colletotrichum caudatum. The sequence continues at coordinate 6,794 of MU846334.1, forward strand.
CCAGTCTAGCCTTCTGAGCTCTAGCCCGCCCGTGCTGCATCTCTCGGCGCATCTTGCCTTCGGTATGTACATACGAAGGCGGTTGGTTAACCTCAAGGTCCCCTTGCTCCATGTACAACACACGCTTCCCTGTCTCAACTCTGCTTCACGGAGGGAGTCCCTCTTCACCGCAAACCTAAGGATAGACACACCCACGTTTCTTGTCCTGCCTTGCCCAGACACTAGCCTACCGTCCTCTGTCTTTTGTACCTGGCAGGGTTCGACAGTGTAGATATTTAGATCAACACGTCTTCCAGCTCAAGTATGACCTCCGAACCTGCCCACACAAGCTAGAGCGCTCTAATTTTCCCTACGGAGAACGCCATCATCATCACACCGAACGCTGACGGCCATTACGCCACTGCCAGCGAAGCCGACTGATTTACCTCGCCAACCATCCTGCCGCAATTCCTGCTTCCCTTTCTCGGTGTTTTCCACTCTACTTTATTCCTCTCTTTCGTCAAGTCCGCCGTAATCGACCAGCTAATCTCCTCACTGGATCGCCGCCGGCCTTCGTGGTTTACGGCAATACCTGTCTTTCTATTCTCCCGGATCCCCTTCCCTACACCGCGCACCTCCGTCGTAACATGCTCCAGGACGTTGAGGACGCCTACACGCTTTACGAGAACCCGGTCACAAACCTACTCTACCTCCTTTCCAATCATCTCATCCTATCGCACACAGCGCCTCACCTCTCTGCCCATGATCGCCTGAGCCTTGCGTCCACGAGCCGAGAATTCCGGCAACTCATTAAGCACGCATCTGGCGTATTTAGGCATCTTGACCTCACCCAGGTCCGCCGTGCGCAATTTGATATCGATGGCGTCGACCGTGGAGGCCAAGTCTGGCGCAACGTCCAGCTCGGCGAGAACCTGACCGAAGATGAGTGCGTCTGACACCTATCCCCCCTCCGGTCGACCCGTTTACGGTCGCAGGAAGTGAACCCAAGTCGCAGTGAAACCTTTCCGAGAACCCGACGGGCGGTGGGGAAACAGTTGGCTGACGCGATGACTTCACCAGCTTCTACTCGGGCCCGCTGAGAGGCATCTTTTCCAACATTCGCGGACAACACATCCTCCGAGATGTGCAGACGCTGATCCTCGACGGCCTGTCTGTCACGGCCGAGCTTTGCCACGAAATCATTCTCGACCCGGCCCACAGCGTCCGCCTCCTGTCCATCCGCGGCGTCAAGAACCTCAACGAGCGCAAGCTGTGCGCCTCTCTCCAATATGCCTGCAGACCGTCACGGCCAGAAGGCACGCCCCGGCTAAAAGGCCTGTACGTCTTTGGTGCCAGAGACGATCCGCTGCCGCCAACAACGGCGCGCACCGAAGGAGAGGACTGGTACCAGAAAAGGGGCCGGATCGTCACGCGCCCTTTGGTGGACGAATGGGCCAACACCCTGGTAGACTGCCATGGCATCATCGCATTTGATGCTCTGGCCTGCACTGGTCCCAACCACATGAATTCGCCCGCGTACGGCAAGCTACGGGCCCCACACGCAGCTCGGCACTGGGCTGTTGCCACGGTCGCGTTGGGCGGTTGTGCCGGGTGCGGCGCTGCGCCAGAAGGCATGACGGTCCACAACGGCACGCCTGCGATCCACCGTCCACTATTGGCGCCCCCGCCGCTCATATCGTCTTCGGTCAAGGCCGCGACCACACCCGTCATCGGCCCGGGATCGACCCCGTCCTTCGTCGCACGATGCATCGACTGCCTCCGAGAGCGGTACTGCGCCGGCTGCAACAAATGGTGGTGCGAGGAATGCTACCAGACGCCCGGCGCCGTGGCCGAGCTGGCGGACTCGGACGTCATCGTCGTGGACGCCGAGGGCGGCGCCTGGGTCCAGCATCAGGAGCATGAGAGTCAGCCCAAGATCAAGGTACGAAACGGCGCCTGCTACCCGAAATGCCCCATCGGCGAGGTCATCGACGTGCAAAAGGTGTTGCTGGGCTGATTACCGGACGTCCGCCGCCGTCTGATCAAGCCTGCTCAAAGTGTATGCCACAATGATGTCCATGTTTCTTGTTCTCCATCGAACACCGCCCCCATCTCGGCCACTTGCGCCACTTGCGAAATTACGCGTGTTTTTTCTTTTTCTTTTTTGGAGACCCGAAGTTGCTGATAACAAGTTACATAGGCTCGTATTACCAAAAGCTGCTGGGAATGCGGTAGCAACGTAAGTCTTAATGCCCGGGCCTAGGTCCGTAGATGCATCAAACCCCGAAACTGACGGCCAGGAACCAGTGTCAAGATTGTATCGAACGCACCCAGCGGCTCTGCAGAGGCTGCTGTGGCGGATACTGCATGATTCACAATGAGGGGTCGACCGCAACTTTTGTAAGGCTGCCACTTCTCACCATCGTACATTGCGGTCTCGTTAACTCTTTTCGCAGTGTGACTGTTCGCTCTCTCCGCCCCAATGTCGTCTTTCTTGGATCGCTGACTTTCAACAGGGTGCTCGAGCCGCGGTCGGTTCTTGAGACACCTTTAGGTGCATTTTGTTCGGCAACGACGATTGCCTCGGCCGCAGTATTTGCCACCGGATAATCGTAACCGTGACGCCAGCAGCCTCCGATGGCCCAAGATGGCATCTGCAGCGAGGCCTGCTTTGACGGTTTAGTCCATTTCTCTCAACACTTCTCTCCACTCTTGTCGAGTCAATCGTTCGACCCTCGGCACACCCGGTCCCCCATTCCCGGAGGGCAACGGTGCTGGGCTTTTCTTTACTTTGGCTCTTGTTTTACCATCGCTATATGCGGGGCGCGCTGTTTCTTACCATCGGCTTTTTGTTTCTTTTGTGAGATACCCTTGAAGAACAGCGTTCCAGGCGTCAGTTGCACAAAAGTAGCGGCAATGGACAATCTCAATTCTCTGCTAGCATTTTCGTCGTGACATGCATCATCACAAATGTCACCAAGCTGCCGAATCCCAGCACTCCACGGGTTGCAATGCGAGAGCATGTCTAATACCCCCACATCGGCTTGTTTTGCCTTGATATTTGCTTTCGGTCCATCTTCATGGCAATCGATGGAGTCTCGATACTGGCGCGTCTGAAACCAACTCATCTCTAACATAGAATTTCTTTCGGAGGAGACAGTCTGCTTGTTTTCTATGCTGTTGGAAAGACGGTGCTGTTATGGTCTCTGCACCGCGTTCTTTCTACTTCACCAGCCTTGGGAGCATCGTGAAACCTCTCTTTTGGTGTAATCCCCATGTTGCCTGGAAAGCCTGATGGAGCGGCTGTCAAGTGTAAGGAATCAGATATCCCACGAGTAAGGTAGACATCTCTGCCTCTGGAGACGCCGGGGCTTCTTCCCTCTCCATCCAACTGGAGTTCGACCTGAGTTGCCCCTGCTATATGACCATAGTCTCCAAAAGAATCCAATTTCCAAAATAGGATTGCTGCCCCGAGTTCTGTCCCGTGACGGCGCGTTACGCAAAATTTGGGGCCTCTCAGGCCGCAACTAATTACCATCGATCTCGATACGTAGTATTGACATTCTTCGAGTAGAAGTCCTATAATAAACTGCTAGAAGTCTAGACTTCTTTCCAACGTAGCTATCCCCCATGGATAAATTCCACGCATGGCTATAGCTAGAGGAGTATACCACCCGTCTTGTATCGCCGGTTAAATTGACATTATTATATTGGCTATATAGAAGTACGGGTAATGTCATGGAGCTATAGAGCAAAAGCCATCAGGAAAGTCTATCGTGGCACTGTTGAAAACTTCCAAGAGACTGTTGAATCACGACATCACTGAGGAGAATGGTTTCACAAGCTTTTCTAATGGGCTACACAGAATTCCTTCTAAATCTGGCTTGATACTGAATACAGCTATCTGTCTGTTTCCCTATTTCAGGGCATTCTTACCACACTGTTAGTTTTGACGAGGCGAAGCTTGAAAAGTGCATACGGGCTTGATCTTACACCCGCCACATGTTGAATCTTATGTGAGCTGTTGGGCTTTGTTGGGCTACATGCTGCTGAAAGGTTTGACAGACTGGCCCCCAATGGTAGTCACCTGTCCCACATTGGAGGGATCAGGATCATGTCAAGTTGCACCACAAATTGGCACAAGAACCCGATGTCTCAGCTATTTCCCCGAAGATTCTTCTCACAAGATCTCTGTGTGAAGCCACACGCAAACATCATCAGCTTCATGTGATCACAATTCAGTGACACTCGGCAGACTTTTTGTAGCCAAATTCCCTACAGCAGTGGCGTACAAGGTCCGAGAAGATATCCACCCCTGCTGACCGTTTTGATGGCTCGACGGCTCGCTCGACTCTGCTGAGGCATGCTTCCGTCGTCTTGATGTAATGTCGTTCAAGCAGCCTGAGCGTGTCACAATGCTTATGCTTCATAAGCGCCATCTCCCGAGGCCGACTGTAGTCAAGGCCAAAGGCAAGGGACGAGGTGAACTGTGCACAGGTTGAAGAAATTAACTACTAAAAGGTTGCCTTGTCCTGGTCTGCCAGAGGGCCAAGTGGAAGCAGAAACCTCCAAGACTAGGCAGGACGCCTTGATCGCCTCGTCCAACATGATAACCTTCTCCATGACGCCGAAAGACCTTTCTTTACTACTTCTGTGTCTCCACGCCGTGGGAACGAATGCCATATTAGATGGCACGCTACACCCAGAACTCGTCAGAACACTGAGAACGAGTCCGACAGAGCTGGATAAGTTGGAAACCCTCCCCGACGATGAAGACTGGACATTCAACTATTTCGCCCATCCATATTATACCCACACCCCTGGCGGAGTAGTCAACGCCAATGCTGCCACATTCCCAGCAGCGGTGGGCAATGGTATGACCATGGCTTGGATCAGTCTCGGCCCCTGCGCCATGCTGCCGCCACACTACCACGCTCGCGCTTCCAATTACGTTGTGTCGGTGGTGGGAAGCACCGAGACACACATGATGCTGGAGAACGGCGCTCGCGTCGTCAGGACGAAGCTGGACCCAGGGATGATGACTGTCTTTCCCCAGGGCAGCCTGCATACGATGCAAAACATAGGTAAGGTATCTCTTGGGTCGGGGACATGGAAAAGGGCTAAATGAGATGTCCCAGGTTGCGGGAACGCCACTCTGATATCAGCCCTGAGCTCAGAAGACGCCGGCACACAAAACGTTGCCAATGGACTGTTCGATCTGCCTCTCAGTGTCGTCGCTGCGGCGTTCGGCGGTGACCCCCTTTCCGCCCAGTTTGCACAGTTCCACCGCGATATCCCGGCAGTTGGAACCGGCGCCTCGATTGGCACTGCGGAATGCCTTCAGAGTTGTGAAGTCAGCGGCCACAAGTACGTAAACCCTACAGTACACGATTTCCACAACTGCGAACAAAACATGACCACGCTGACGCTGTGGCAGGAAGACTAATCCGGCGTTGGGAAAGTTTGAGGGGCGGCCTGCTAAGGTTTCCGAAAGCTCGCAGTATAAACATCTCTGGCATGTGGTTTTCGGCGGTTAGTCTGCCTCGTGGCTTCCAATGAATATACGTCTTCACGATACTCGTGGTTTGGCGGGCGGGGCGGCTACGCTGGTTGAACATTTAGAATGCCGAAACGTATAGAAAGCATACCCAGATCGGGCGAACCGTGGGAGAAGTTTGATGGTGTCCAACATTTATGCCGTTCAACCATGGATTATTGAAGATCAGTCTCCGGTGTTCCCAGAGTCGAACTTTCGGGCGACCCATGAAGCACCGTATTCCTCGTACTCCTGCTTCGTAGCAGAGAACTTGTGAATGTCTGGGTATTTGGCGAGGTTGGCGCCTCCCTCCCAAGTGCTGGTGATAGGGTTGACGGGATGCGCAACTCGAACGATGCAGGCATCAGGAACTCTCTTGACGAGCTCCTTCTCCAGCCGCTGGATGAAACCGGGAAACAAGGCGTTGCCGCCAACAACAACAATGTTGGCCAATAGGCCAGGCCAGAGCCCGATAGGTAGTTCGGACAGGGACTGCATAATGACATCGGCAAGACCAGGTTGACGGAGGCCAATGTCGGAAGGTTGGAAAAGCAGCTCGGGGACGGAGAAACGTTCGTTTCGGAGCGTCAGGATGTCTTCGTCGTTGTCCGAGGTGCGTGCCGCCATCTTTTTCGCTTTTGTATGCATCGCAGGGTCGTAGTCTCGAACAACGCCCTTGGTTCGCGTGTGGAAGTCGGGCAAGACGTAGTCTTTTGCAATACCGGCTCCTGTGACATAGGGTTCCCTCTTCTCGCCCCTCGTACCTTTCCAGGTCTTTTCAAGGTCCCCGTTGAAGTCCATGGAGACGTAGCTGGCCTGTTCTTTGATCTCGTTGACAATGTATGTGTCGTTGCGCATATCGTAGTACCTCAGAGACAGGAGGCGCGTCAGGTAGTTCGTCATGAGCTTCCCACCAACGTCGAGCCTGCGTACAGCAGAGTGCAACGGTCTGCCCTTGAGAAGAGGCATGACGATTGTGTTTGAGTAGCCAGAGTCGATCAACAGCACGACTTCAGCCGGGAGATCGGGTATCGTGCTCGGGTCTCGGGGTGTCTGAAGGATGCCTTGGACGTCGTGATACGCGTTGAAGGTGACGCCTATTAAGGGAGGAAGCGAGAGCAGGTCAGTCAAAGCCGGGGCTTGCAAGCTAGAGTGGGGTGACATACCGATGCCGCGATAGTAACTTGCGAATTGATATTCCTCGAAGACAATCTGGTCACAGTTGGACTGGAGTATGGGCAGCGAGTTGGGCTGCTCTGTAAGTAGAAGCCTGGTTTCGGATGGGTCGCATCTCTGAGGTGCGTTGTCGTTGAAGAACTCGTGGTCCCAAATTTCCTTTTGAGCCTCCCAGTTGACAATGTAGCCCTTCTCAACCGGTCGCCGGAACTGAATCTCGCCAAAGTCGCGGCACTTGTCCAGGTCGGACGCGACGTAGACCTTCCTCGCCCGGTCTCTAGCAATGCAGTTGGGGATCACTCGGGGCTCTTGGGTGAGCTCGTCGGAGACGAAGCCGGCCTTGATGGTGTAGGCGCCATTGTCGAGCACAAGGGTTTTTGACGGAGGCGCAGGGCCTGCGGAATTGTTCTTGCGACCGCCAGCCATGGGGAGAATATGCGCTGGTGGTGCAAGCTTGCTTGCGTGCGTGCGCAAAGTGATGGGTGATCGGTCGCGACTTTCGGAACTTTCCTGCCAGAGGCTTTGGCAAGCTCCCAGGTTGGACAGACACACAGGCTCCCATTGGTTGAATCGCAGAAGTGGGACCGGCAGTGTCGGTGGTCGGGAAAAGTCACGGCGCCTGCTCGATGGAGCTCTTCTCGCAGTCTACACTTTGTCTGCAACTGTAACTTTGAGCGTTGCTAATGGTGGTAGTTCAATCTTGTGAGTCAAAATACTCAATTTTGAGGTACAGCGCAACGAAGCCGTGACGAAGTAAGACCCTTGCCGAGCTTGTACCTCAGCAACGTTGTGTTTGATTTTATAGCACGGCAGGTGAAGGATTGGCAGGTGAAGGACTGTTCTGACTCGAGTAATGAAATTCCAGCATCATACAGATCCTCCGTGTTATAATTGCAGCGTGTAGCATGTAAACTGTTCTTTCTTGCCAGAATAACCGGAAAAAAGTGTATGTATCACAGCCTGACAACGGTTGTCAGGACTTGACACTGACTCAGATCTTGTACATGACTATTTAAGATGGCAAACGCACCTCCTGTATCTTGAGATGGCGAAGTCAGCAAAACACATGCAAATGATTTTGCATTGCGATACAGCAAAAACTGCGCTCACCGCCGCCATTGTGATGCGACGGGCGGATGGATGTCTTGGGGCTTCACGCAACAATGCCACGGCATTGGCCAAGGAAGTAGGTAGTAGGTAAGGCGGCAGCTGGAGGTCTATCTAGGTATGTACAGCTGGAGTATCCGTACATTAGGCACACGGGGTGGAAACCATGTCTGACGGCGGTACGTGGTGTAATTGTAAAGCCCCTATATTCTAGAATCGGCAAGGTACTTTGTGGGATTCTACTATCAGTTTTTCGCCGAAAAGTTGCACATGTTAAACGTTCTACAAATGTATCATGTAGGTCAGCCATGCAGCTTGCTTGGAAAGGAGACCAGTTAGCTTTGAACTAGCGATTGCAAAGCATGGACCGAGTAAGTCGGCTCGACCGCATCATGACAGGACTGAGGACTTGCAGGACCGAGGCGCGCAACTTTGAGAGGCGAACGTGTGCATGAAGCTGTCGGAGGGCAGACCATGGACGGCGAAGGACATGAGGTTTGCGGCGCTGAGAGAAAGGGAGAGAAAGGGAGAGAGAGAGAGCATTGGATGGCAGGGGAGGGGATCCGCGGGCAGGGAAAAGGAGACGATGAGCAATGCAAAAGCCGTACGGGAAGGGAAATAGGGGCCAAAAGGGGGGAGGAGACGGATGATGGCGATGCTTCCTGGCGGTTCATGCCGAGAGTCAGACAGATAGAGACTACTTTATCCGTACCTAGATAGTAAGACTCCTATTACTGTGTAAGGTACATAGGAGTAATGTCCTATAGTAATGTACATAAGGTTGTCTCCGTACAGGAGGATCAGAGAAGCAGGGTTTATTAGGTATTGTGGGGGGGTTGGGCACGTCGACCAAGCAAGCAAGCAAGCAGCAACAAAAGGGGCATCTGATTCGAGGCATGTGTATCGGTCGGTCCGCACAATAACAACAAGCTCTTGTTCGGACAGATTTGTTTTTCCATACCTACCTACCTACCTACCTACCTAGGTAAGCTGACAGACCAGGTAGATGGAGCCAGAGACGGTGTGCGTGTGGTAGGTAATGATACCTCGGCGGTATGGTGAGAGGCAAGTGCATTTTGGGCGCATTTGGATGTCGGGGAAAGGAGGGGAGGGGAGGGATCCCGCCATCGCTGGTTCTCCGCCTCGCCCCCACTGTCAAGGCAGGAGGCACCTGGAAAGGCACGTGTTGTGAGCCTTCCCTCTACTCTACGACTGCTCATACGTACCTACCCCGTACAATGTACATGTAGTACATACATACGGTCGGTCGGTCGCCTTCGACTCTTTTCTCTTTGCCAGGCAAGGCATGTAGGTACCTTATTGCAGGCGGCTCAAATGTGAGTTCTTGACGCCTGATAGAACCGATGTCCTGCCTTGCTCGTGTCCAATATTTAGTGAAGCGAGCCACGTCCTGTAATCCGTCCGTACCTGGCCGGGTGAAATGAACGCCCCAATACCTACCTACCCAGATGGGTAACGTCAATGATGTTATATACATAGCTAGGTAGGTATCTACTTACCGACTCTATGGATACCTATGTAAGTAGATTGGTAGCATGCGTGCGCTCAGTGCATGTACATAGTATACTTAAACTGCAGTGAGCACGAGTACAGCGACCCAGAGACCCGCTCAGGCCCACAGTCCTTTGTGATCGAGGTGCTTTGCGCAGGTACATGCAGTACATGCCTCCCCCCGCCGTATTGGGCTTGATCTGATGTACACGACCCTGCGATGCGAGGGCCTCTAATCTTGGGCAGATAAGATAGGTACTGTACTCTACGGATTACAGAGTAGGTAGGTAGGTAGTGTACAAGTACGACGAATACAGCTGCAGGAAACCGCACACGATAGATACTTTCTTGGACCCTTCCTACCTTGATTCTTCCCATGGGTTCTTCCTCCCTCTCTCTCTCTCTCTATAGCTCCAACAAATCCACGTCAGACGTCACATTGACTTGGCGACGCCATCATTGGTGAATTTGGCAGCCTACACCTGCACCTAACTATCGACCCTCTGTTGACATTGACAGTTGACTCCGTCACTGCCCCGTCACCGACCGCTGCCGGCCTTAACTACATGCACAGTACCTACTGTCGCTGACCATACTACCTACCCTCTCCATACAGAGGTACTCTCTAATTACAGGTACATATCATATCATCCGTACCACTACCCCTAGGACCTGCTGGTACCCTACTTGCTGTACATTTGTGTTGTGTACAGTACACTTGCCATCGCGTGCGCCACGGACCTGCGAGCGAGACACAGGACGGAGTACGGAGTACCAAGTACGAGTAGCGATGACCCCCCCCGTCTTTCCGCCTTAACCCACTCCCCCCGCCTGACCGACGACTCTGACAAGCATCTGTTGCTCGTCCCTCTCTCTCTCTCTCTCTTTCTCTCTCTTGTCGCTATCCCCGATCGGTCGCGACCTCGCCATCTTGGCCCCCCCTCTCTTGCTTGTCCGCCGTGCCGTGCCGCGCCTCGCCTGCCCTCTCTCTCCTTCTCATCAAAACCCTCCTGGAAGCCGTAGTGTTACCTCTTCCTGCAACCTCAGCAGAACTTCATTTCCGTCGCCGAGCCGCCCGCCAGTCACGCGCGTGTACGACACGACGTCCACATCACAAGCTTCCCCGACCCCCGGAACCTCCCTCACCACACAGAAACAGCAGATAACAGCAGCATCCGCCTGCCTACCACCATACATCTACCGCCCCGGGGTGTCAGACTGCCTGCCTGCCTGCCTGCCTGCCTGCCCACTAGTGGCCTGCCCACTCACTGCACGCACATTCAACCAACACCGTCCGTCACCGCCGTCACCCGCCACCACTTCCACCACCTCCACCTCCACCTCCATCGCCATCTCCATCGCAGCCCATCGCGTCACATCTCACCCTTCCCTTGAGGACCGACGTGTCGCATCGCTCGCTTCCCCGCCGTCTGCCCTCATCTGACAATGCCCGCAGCCCTTGACGACTTCATCTGAAGGATGCATTGTTGAATGAACAATTCTCGGCCCCTCACCCACAACTAGATTGCGCCACTATTTTATCCGTCGGAACCACGCTTCGCTATTTGCTGTTTTCGCTTGACGGCACAACCAATTACGCTACCCTTCACTCGACCGGCTTGCTCCCACTATCTGCAGCCGTTCTTCATCCATCCTTCTGCCAACTTCTTGCCCTTAGTTCTTCCCTGGTATCCCCGCCGCTGTCATTCCTTCCGAGCACCCCGCCAACCGCGGAACCCGAATTCGCCGATCCAAGTCCATAAGAAACCCCGACTCCCCGAGGCCGCCATAGGGTCGACGATTTTACACCATCGATAAACAATATGGGCAATTCAAGCACCAAAGAGTCTCGTCCGGTCGACCCGGCGACCGACTATCGCCAAAGCCAGGCTGCCTACCTGGGCACCTCGACGTCCAGGGATCCCCCAACCGATCGGTCCAGTTCACGGAGGCAGAGTCGCTTTAGCAGAGCCGACCTGAACCTGCTCGGGCTCGGGACAACCGGATCCTCTAGCGCTGCCAGCAGAGAAGAGCCCCCTTACGAGCGGAGAGAGACGAGACAAGAAAGGGAGGCCCGACGGCTTGAGCGGGAACGCGTTGCCAGAGAGAAGGAGCGTGAACGTAGTATGAAGGAAGAACATGTCGACGGCGGCTACCTCGTCACTCTTGGCACATACACTGGCCCCGAAGATTTTAGCAAACCCGTCGTTCGCCAGCTGCAGGCAGGTTCTGCCTTGAATACCTGATATTCTGAAACCCGTGCTAACATTGACTGCCCTGCAGATCGAGAGGCGTCTTGCGCCCTTCTGGAGAGGCCTCAACGACTATTCCGACAACTGGACCGAATACCAGCTCATTTGCGCCGGTCGCGGCCTTCCCATACCTGCTGCCGATGAGCAACCTCCCCCCGAATTCATTCCGCAGGCCAACTCGCCTGGCTCGCCCGACGACTCGTCACAGAACCTCGCCAGCCTGACCGTCCCCATGGGCCCGAGGTCTTTATCTGTTGGCTCGGACCGTAGCGGCTCCATGCCTGGCTCCGGCATTTCATCGCCCAACGCAGCTCAGCAGCAGCAGCAGCGTAGCAGCTCGCCCTTCAAGCCACGAGCGAAAGCCCTGGCCGCTGCCTTGAGCGGAGGGTCACGCAACAACTCGTCAGGCGAAGCTGCCCCACGCGAAATCAGGCTCCCTAACGACCCCTACGTCAACGGACAGCCCCTAGAGGTCTTCCTCTATAAGGACGCTTGTGAATGCCCCATCTGCTTCCTGACATACCCACCTTACCTGAACCGTACTCGTTGTTGCGACCAACCTATTTGCAGTGAATGCTTCGTTCAGATCAAGCGCGCCGACCCCCACTATCCCGAACACCACGGCGAGCCAGGCGAGCAGCCTCCGAACCCCGCCAACCCGGAGGAAGCTTCCGAGATGCTGATTTCCGAGCCCGCTCAGTGTCCCTACTGCCAACAGACCGAGCTCGGAGTAACTTACGACGCCCCGCCATTCCGTCGCGGTCTTTCCTACGCCATCGGATACCCATCGCAGGGTACTGCCATGTCATCACAGAGCTCCCTGAGCTCAACCTTGTCCCCGACTTCACCCAACTCCAACAGACGACGTGCTCAAAGCCTGTCGGCCAACGCCCCGAATGTTGTCACCACGGACCGAGTACGCCCCGACTGGTCGACGAAACTCGCCGCGCAGCGGGCACACCAAGCCCGTAGGGCTGCGGCGGCAACGGCATTGCACACTGCTGCATTTCTCATGGGCAACAATGAGCAACAGCGCGGATTTACCTTCACGAGGCCTGGTCGCTTCAGCCGCAGGAACACCGGTAGCCGTACGCCTTTGGGGCCGTCTAATCATCCAGCGGAGGAAAGTCCCAACCGGCATCCTGATGGCGAAGCCGTTCAGCCCGGACCCGAACCGGGACCACGGGGCTCCTCGGGTCGTGGAGCCCTCAACAATAGGAGAAGCAGGATGGAGGAGCTCGAGGATATGATGTTCATGGAAGCTGTCCGGCTCTCTCTTGCAGCGGAGGAAGAACGAAAGCGCAAACAGGAGAAGGCAGAGCGCAAAGAGGCCAAGAAGAGGGATAAGGAGGAGCGCAAGGCTGTCAAGAAGCAGGACCGTCAAAGCGTCTACGGGGCTGGGCAAAGCTCTGCAAGCGCGAGCAGTCTCTCTCTTGGTCTGGGTCGACGCCGTGGAAACAGTACCACTAGCAACCTCCGCGTGGAAGCCACTCTTCAGGGGGCACAGTCAAGTTCTGCTGGCGCCAGCGCCGAATCATCACCGGTCGCAGCACCGAGCAATACGGGCCCCACCTCTGCCCCTTCTCTGGCACCTACTCCGACAGCAAGCTCCAAGGGCAAAGCAGTCGACCGCCCAACGGTCGAGACGCAGTCGTCCGAGAACAGCTTCCAGAGCACCTCGTCCACCCCATCATTACCCATCCCAACACCCGGCCGGGGCCCTTCTCATCTTAGACATATGAGCAATGCGTCGTCCATCTCGTCCTCCGTAGCCGACAGTGCTGCCGGAAGCTACACCAATCAGGCATACCTCGATCCCCGGGCGAGCGAACTGAGCGTTGGTAACCGAAGCGAAGAGGGCGACCGGGACAACACCGAGCCGATGTTCAACTTCCGAAGTCTGGCGGAAATGGTGGGCGTTGATATCGAGAACGGTGAAACCAACGAGAATGAGGTAGGAGCGTCGGGTCAAGCTCAGAGTGCCACGACAAGAAAGAGGGACGAGGTTGAAGACGAACCCGAAGCCGAGCATATGGAGGAGGCCCACATGGAGCCGCCCGTCCAGGCCAGTGTGGGCACTTTGAAGCCGCCACCTACTGTTCCCGAAGAACCCGTCGACGGCAGTAGCAGCAAGGGCGACGTGTCTCCTGGTAGCGGGGCATTAACCCCAGAGGTCACGATCACCCCCGAGACCCCAGCGCCAGCCACTGAAGAGGACACCGAATCAAAGAGGCTCGGTCACGAGAACGTTGTGGAGCGGTCTTCCCATGTTATACAATGATGGAATAATGGCGGTAACAAGGAGAAGAGGTACGACCATTGCCGCGGCGAGTGGCAGCAATTTCGGCATAAGAGCTTTGGGATACTTTTTGCATACACTCTGGGTTGGGAACTCGAGGGCACTCAGGGCGTTTAGCGTGACATTTTTGGGAGGGCAGAGTGGATTAGACATGTTTCCTTCCCCCTCCCTCGTTTCTTTTATCGCCATGTGAATGGCTGGCTCAGTGTATCCAACACTCGCAAGTACGTGAGGCAAGAAGCCGAGATGACGCCAACTTCGGCTCGACAATTCCATGTGTTGAATAAAGCAAACGCTGAATACAGTCCTTGAAGTCTATTTGTTGTTTTTCGTTTTTTATTCTGTTTTTGTCTCATCTTCGCCACCAAGCACCTCGTGATGCCTTTCAGAGAAACCCCCGCCACGACAGCCCCTGGGTATGCATCTACAGGCGAGACTCGGCGGGGGCAGCAGCAGCAGCAAGGATAGACGTAGCAGCATCAGCGACAGCAGCAGCATCAGAGTTCTACGTACGCTGGTTCACAAAATTCTCGTCAGGGCTGGCCCAGCTGTAATTACGCCACTCTCCCAAGGCCGGCCACATTTGTTCTGTCACGAGACGTTGAATCTTGTCGTGCCTACTCAGGAGGGACGCATCGGTCTGGGGTTCGTCGCTGCTGCTGCTGCTCTCGGCTGCCAACTCGCGAAGCATACTCTGCCAGGCGGCAACCGTCTCCTCCAACTCGGGGACGGAGGTGACTCCCATGACGCTAACACCGACCTTGGCGGTGCCCTGGTGGGCGGGCGGCAGAACCTCGCTGCCAAAGGGGGCGCCGACGCGAGCCCAGTTCGCCATGGCCCAGTAGAGCGCGACCTCCTCCATCTTCTCGCCGGCGCCCTCGGCGATGGCGACGAGCGCCTTGCACGACTTGCGCAAGGGGCTCGGGGCCGGGTGCCAGCTCGCCATGGGTCCGTCGTCGACGCCGCGGGTCGTGAGCAGGCCCATGCTCAGCATGCTCGCGTTGGTGACGACGGCGACGCCGGCGGCGCGCAGACGGGACAGGACGGCGTCGCTGCCGAGGGTGTCGTTTTGTATGCAAAAGTGGGAGAAGGACTGGACGGCGTCGACGGGCTCGCCGGTCTCGCGGAGGATCTTATCGGCGAGCTCGCACAGGACGGGCACGGGGTAGCCGCAGATGCCGACGTAGCGGAGGAGCCCCTCTTCGTCGCGGAGGCGGCGCAGCTCGCGGACGGCGGCGACGACGTGGTCGGGGGAGACGAACTCGGCGTCGTGGGTGTAGACGAGGTCGAGGTGGGAGGTGTTGAGGCGCTCGAGGCTGCGGCGGACGGAGGCGCGGATCCAGGTCGGGGAGTAGTCGAACTCGGCCGGGGCTATGCGGCCGGCCTTGGTGACGAGGAAGTAGGACTCGCGGGGCGGGGAGAGGGCGCGCAGGGCAGAGCCGAGGATGGCCTCGGAGGGACCGTAGTAGGGGGAGGTGTCGAAGGCGTTGACGCCGAGGTCGAGGGCGCGCGAGACGATGTCGACCGAGGGTATGCGGTCGGGGTCCGACACGTATTGATAGTTGAAGGTGGCCGTGCCGAGCACCAGCGCGGGGAGGACGGTGGAAAGTGGAACTCGGGCGCGAGTGCCCGGGGCGCCGGCGGTGGTAGTGCGCGGGGCAACCATTGTCGTGCCGGATTTGTTTTTTTGTTTTTTTCTCTTTCCTACCTATTGGTTTACGGGCCTAGTGTTGATACAAGGCAGACAAGTCTCCCCGTTCTCTGGTCGGGGGCTGTTCTTGGAACAATGAGATTAGAGGGGATTGGTTGTCGTGAGAAACGGCCGATGTAAGACGAGACGAGACGACAAGGCGCAGAAACGCAATCAGTACCTAGTCAAGCACGTAAATAATCGATAGTCGGGGGTCTTCCCCGCGCGAATCCACCAACACGATTTGTTTACCCCGCCGGAAGGGTGGGGTACATACAGTATAATCCCATCTCCTCCGGTACTGGCGAGCTGGGATTCCCCAGATAGATGTATTTGTTCTGTACAAGCAGGTACACAATAATAGCAATACTTGGCGACCCCCCTAAGGAACCGACCGCCTTGAAAACTGTGCCTCTGTTCTGTACAAGCAGCACCCCGGGGGCGGCCAGGGGGGCCGTGGTTCATAGTCCATTGCTGCAAGTGGTACAGTCGTTGTTTGGCATTTCCCGTCAGCTTCAGTGTCGCATATTTGATTGTTTAGTTCTCTGTCTACGGCAATACATCATCATGTCTCGGTTAACAAACATACACGTTGCCCTGTGCGTCGTACAGGTGTATATCTGCGGGGGAAATGGATGCCACGAATGCTCGGACTTTTGAGGCCGGCCTTTCTTGTGCCGGAGATGCCACGCCCAGAACCGCTTGACGGAGGACATATCGGTCATCAAACGCGCATGGGCGCAGTAATCACTCATCGCCGCGGCGGCGGCGGCGGCGGCGAGTGGTAAATGGAAACCAGACGAAACAAAATGATTGCGAAGCCCGGGGCAATGCGACGCCGCATTCTTTTCCAACGAGGAAAGCCTGCATGCACACACACACACACATACATACACCAGCATCCATGCTTGACCAAGAGCATTCCAGCCTATTTAGGTCGCTTGTTCTTCCGCGTCTCATCTCTGACGATCTGTCTGCAGAAAGGGATAGGTGATGAGCTGATGATCTGACCCCTTGTTGAGCTTATTCACTCCATCGATACGAGTCCACCTTGATCGTCTCCCCCCTGTTGGCCGTTTCCATTCAATCCTGCCTCTCACTCATCGATCACTACCATCTCCGTTCCTTCGCCGACGCCTCAAAACTGGCTCCCAGTCACCCGCCGCAGCTCGTCCTCTTTCCGTTCAAAAGACGAGACAATGGTGGCGTCTCTATAAACATTCCCTTCTCCCAACTCGACTTGCTTGGCCCGCCTACCATTGCCCATTCAGGAGCGTTAACCGCCGTTCTACGCATCTGGTGGTGGTTGGTTGAATATCACCTCTACCGGCTTACTTGGTCGGTACCAGCATTGCCCCCTGATCTGCCCAGTTGTCTTGGTCGATTCCTCAAATCTTGTCTGCCGCTGGGAATCTTTGGTAGGCTGCTTTTGGTGGCCCCAAGCCGTTTAGAGAAGTCACAAACGCGCAGATGAAGCCTCTCACCTCATGCCGAGCTTTACTCACATGCCGCTCTCCTTCCGCACCATGGCCTCCCAAATGATCACCCACAGGGGGTCGATCATCAGAACCAAAGGCGTTTCTGTTATAGACATTACATCGAATTGAATGCCCACGTTCGTTTGCGTCCATCCATCCGTTGTTACGGTGGACGCACAAGCAATCTACTCTTATCCAACCTTCTGCCTCGGCGGCCTCCGTGTACTCCGTACTACGGTCGCCTCGTGGTAACGGTGTTCGGTCCCAGACCCAAGTTCGGATCGCTTACCTATTGCTCAGTAACGCCAAGAACACATTATTTTTGCCAAAAATGACCATTTTTTGTGTTTGCAAGTGGCCTTGTCTACCTTACCCCGTACCCAACTACCATGTTAAGCCTCTATTATACCCGCCATTGTCCCATGGGACCATCTCCCGCACGCTTACTGGATATTCCAAAGGGACCTCGATCCTGGTGATATTTCACAACTTGCAGCAGCGGACGCAAATGCAACTTCAGTGGCTTGAACAGATGACCAAGCAGACATCATGCGCTTGCTAAACATTATTACCATTAGTGCTGTGGCACTCGTTAGCTTCGGTAAGATTCTCCGTGACTTCGAAACTGCCATCTCGTGCCTGACCTGTCTCCAGTGGCTGCTCAAGAGCAGTCGACGTACTGCGATAGCTTTGGACGCTGCTTCGCCTCGTATACCAACGATGGCGGCATCATCTTCGGCATCGTCATTCCCGCGGGAGTCACTTCAGGCCAATCTTACGATGTCATTTTCCAAATCACCGCCCCCATCAAGGTTGGATGGGCCGGTTTCGCCTGGGGAGGAACCATGACCAACAACCCCCTAACCATTGTTTGGGCGAATGGCGGTGACGTAGTTGTTTCTTCTCGGATGGGCTTGTGAGTACCTTGGTTTATGACTCTATCAAGGCTATGACAACTGACCACGAGCAGCGGCTACTCCACTCCTCAGCCATATGCCGACGCCGTCTACGCTCTTCTCCCCGGGACCGTTGTCAACGATACTCACTACTCGGTGACGGCTCTTTGCAAAGGCTGCACATACTGGGCCCCAAACGGCAACAGCCCGACATCCCTAGCTCCTGACGGAGAGAACAAGCTGGCCTTCGCCTACTCCGGCGTGCCCGTTCATGAGCCCACCAACAACCAGACGACATTTGGCATGCACGAGCGCGTGGGGCACTGGATGCACAACTTCAAGCCTGCACAATCAGCCGACTTTCAATCTTGGGCTGGGAGTGGTAACGGCGGCGATCCTCCTGTCGGTACGGTGACCCAAACCACGCTATCGACAGTCTTCACGACATCCAGCAGCACCACTACTGGCATAGCATCCCTTCCTGCCGGCAACGCCACCGCCACTGTCTCGCCTTCAAGTTCCGCTGTAGTTTCGCCTATTGTCGCATCCAGCACCCCTCCGCTACCCGTGCCGAGTTCCTGCTCGGGCGTGAGCCCCTTCAGATCCGGATACGAGACGGCCAGCGGCTGGAGGGCAGTAAAGCTTGCTGGATCGCTCACAAGTCCTCGCGGAGTGGCGGTCGATTCGGAGGGGAACTTGCTCGTTGTGCAGCCAGGGAAAGGCGTCACGGTTCACACCTTTGGGTCTGACGGCTGCATCTCCTCCACGAAAACGCTTATCGGCAACCCGTCGCTCAACCACGGCATTGGCTTCACACCAGATGGGAAGACGCTGTATGCGAGCTCCATGACTACCGCGTGGTCATATGCCTACGACGCAAAGGCTCAGGCTGTAAGCGAGCAGACTGTGGTCGTCAAGAGTATGCAACAAGGGGGTTCGCACTCAACGCGCGCGCTTCTCATTCCACCAGCGACGCCGCATCTCCTCGTGATTCAGCAGGGTTCTTACGGCAATTTCGACTATGATTCGCTCAACAAGGCCGTAGCACGTGCCGTAGTCAAGGTATTCGACATGCGAAACGTCCCAGCTGGAGGGTACGCCTACGCGTCTCAGGGGTGGTTTCTGGGATATGGCTTGCGTAACGATGTTGCTCTTGCCACTGATGGAAACAACGCGTACGTTAGAAGAAGCGCACATTTCTTGATTCGGATGCTGAGATTGAGTCATGCAGGGTCTGGGGCGTAGAAAACAGCGGCGACGACTTTAGCCGTACAGTCAACGGCCAGGACTACGATATCCACAATGATAACCCAGCAGAGGAGCTTAACTTCCGTAAGTTTTCTAGTGCTTATTTCAACGACCGATCCTCGGGCTTATTTGACATATTAGTCGGCAATCCTTCCGAGCCAAACGAGCAGTGGTACGGATACCCGACCTGCTTTTCCGTCTGGGAACCTTCCCTCATCACCGACAAGAGCTTCGAGGTTGGTCAGCAGTTCGTCGTGAGTCCAAACGCGACTTTCAACGACGACACCTGCACTGGACGCTCTGTCGCCCCAAGACTCTCGTTCCAGGCCCACAGCGCCCCTATCGGCGCCGCCTTCGACGCTTCTTTCCAGAACATGTACGTGACACTTCACGGATCATGGAACAGGTCGCCCGCGACAGGTTTCAAAGTCTCGGTTGTCCCGTTTACAAAGCTCTCGAGCGGAAACTATGAACCCGTTGCGGCGGCGGACTCCAAGAATGGCTACACGGACATTCTCTGGAGCACCAACGTCGATAGCTGTACGAGCTCGACGTGCTTCAGGCCTTCTGGAATTACGTGGGACCGTTCTTTCTCAAGGTTATTCGTCGCCAGTGACAACGATGCTGAGGGAGAACTGTTTATACTCGCGAAGTCTTGAGTTTGTAGTAATACACCACATAGTCCAGGGTATATAAATACAGTCGCAACTCTTGCCACTACTATGATGTCGTGGATGCTTGTACATTGGTGGCAATTAATGAATATCGCAAAGACTACACCAACTTCTGGTCCTATTTAAACGCCTGTTCTTTCTCGGAGACCATTAAAACTGGGCTCATTCAGTAAGGTACTGACTTTTTCAAGGGTAGCCAATGCATTTGCCGGAAACTTAATCTATGGGTTATACGAGCATCATCAAGCTCCGGGACGGGATGAGTCAAGGTCGAGCCCGCTCTTGAACAGTATACATGTGGAAATAACTTTCAAGACCGAGCCAACGAGCTGCCAAGAGCCC
Organism: Colletotrichum caudatum; assembly: GCA_030867225.1. Lineage (NCBI taxonomy): Eukaryota > Fungi > Ascomycota > Sordariomycetes > Glomerellales > Glomerellaceae > Colletotrichum > Colletotrichum caudatum. Next base: position 26,983 of record MU846334.1, read on the forward strand.
TTATAATCACAGTTTCTTTCACTCGCGCATGAGGGCAGTCGGGCTTACAAATGAGGTAGATGTCTCACGAAAATTGCGATGAACCCATGTTTCTCCTTGTTTGCTGCCCATAAACGCGGGTCAAGTAATTCTCTCATCTCGGAGATATTTCTATCGGCACTTCGCGCCTCACAAAGGCAATGTCTTCCAAAAACGAAACCTCCAATTTCACAATCATAAATGTCATGGAAACGGAACAGGATGAAAAAGATTTTGATGGACAAAGTCCAAGTGATGCCAATTGAGGTGACGTTGATACTGCGCTATCAAGTGCACTCTGGGTTTAACATTCCAGCCATAAAGCATGCGGGGGAGAAGGCGTTATCTTCTCTTATTATGACAAACTTCGCAGTAGAAACTTAGACTGAGGCCAAGAAGCTCATTGTATGGGGGTGCGATCGCGATCCTGTCCTCTTGAAGTACCGGGGGGTGAATCCTCAGGGTCGCTGGAGAGAGCATCATCCCGTAAGAGAGGTGCAGAAGCTTCTAACTTTAGGTTAACTGTTGAGGCTCTGCGCGGAAGCGATTCTCTACTTACCGTCAGCATCGATTCTTGACTTGCCAACGGCACCAAAGAGTGCGTCCATTTCCTCAAGCCCGCGACCTTTAGTTTCGGGAAGAACAGCGTAGATGACCTGAGACGGACCGAAGCGTGAGTGACAAGCCGAATTCTGCGGTTTCACATGATATGCATACCGGAATAGAGACAATGTTTATCGCTGCGAAAAGAAAGTATATGTAATTGCCAAAGAAGGAAATCCCTAAACTCCAAAGAAAGGCGACGATTGTCGCCCCAAAAGAGCCCCCCACTGAGGCAAAGTTGAGTCCTCGGGCTCGTACCGACGTGGGGAAGATCTGTTTTGCCTCTCAGTCAAGCTCGGATTCAAGATTAGTGGCTTTCTTACCTCGGTGTTATATACCCACGTAACCGGCCCAAAACCTATGGAAAAGCCCATAGCGTACACGAAGATAAAAACAATGCAGACCACACTAGCAGCCGTGTTTCGCCCATAGCCATATGCGAGGGGCAAGATAGCGTTGACCTTGAGACGGCATGGTCAGTCTGCAGTGATCAATCGAAAGCTGGAAATATTTTGGCTTCAACTGACCAATAGTGACACAGCCATAACAACACAGCCAGCAGCCAGACAGTTTCTGCGTCCGAAACGATCAATTATGAACATTTCGAGAACGGTAAAAAAGATCTTTACTGTCATTTCGATGGCGGTTACCATGACGGAAATATTCATGTTCAGACCGAGACTTTGCAGTAAGTACGGGAGGTAGTACTTTATGCCGGACGCGCCGCAGAGCTGTGCCATAAACTGCAGCAATGTAGCACGCCACAGACGAGCAAACAAGGCCTTTTCTTTGAAGAGCGAGAGCCAGTTTGATCCGGAATGGTGATACCCGTCGGCGTCGGCAACGATCGCACTAAATTCTTGACTGATCTGTTCGTCATCAAAACTCCCTTCTCGAAGCCAACACAGGCTCAGACGCGCTGTGTCTTTTTTTCCGTGTTCGAAAAGCCATCTCGGTCTTTCATATGGTTAGCATTGTCCGTTCTTTTAATTCGTTGAACTCACGTTTCGGGGATCCATGGCAAGCCAAGCCCAAAAATGAGGGCCGGGACTATTTCGAGCAAAATGGAAAGTCGCCATCCCCAGAACGCCCCCGCCCTCGACGTCCAAAACCTAATGAAATACCCAACCCTGAGGCAGTTAGAATACCGGTAAATGTCATTTTTTTTCTTTTTTTACAGATGGGATACGCTACCAAAGACCCGTGGCAATGCCTGCGATGAAACCAACGTGGTTTACCGTCACAAAGTGACCCCTCTTTTTTGCTGGTGAAATCTCCCTGTAGGCAAGAAGTCAGTTGTCGATGCCCGTCAGTTCCTTGACTAAGACTCACGCCTGGTATAACGGCACAGAAGTCGAGACAATCGCAACGCCGAGCCCACTGACAATTCTACCTGCGATCATTGTGCCCAAACCGGTGGTACCGTTGCTAATAGATTGCAATATGGCACCCAAAGACACGACTATCGTTCCAACCAGGGCAGCATACCGACGACCAAGCCAGTCGCTGAGAGGATGGGAGAGAAGTAGGTAGCTGATGGAGGTTCCGATGTAGTAGGAGCTGATGATATATCCCTTCTTGTACAAGGGCAAGTGGCTTAAAGCATCGTCGAAACCTTGATTGGAAATAACGGTAGACATCACGCCTATATTGTACCTAAAAGTAACATTAGTCTCTCGCGTTTTGCCCCAGTCTAGAGGCCAGACAAAACAGTGAAAAATGACTTGATGCCAGGGTGGTTGGACGCTCGCAAGCGATCTGTTGACTCACCCCCATACAGAAGCACCTATGCCGAAATAGATACAAAGAATGTAAAGGCGCAATTCACCGGGCGACGCTATCCCACGGAGCCAAGCCATGGCTGCAGATGCGTCGATGAGGTTAACGTACGCCGAAGCCGTCGACGGGGCGATTGTCAGGTGAGGAGCCTCCTATGGGGGACTGTCGGCACAAGCTAGCAGAATGAGACAGAATACTCATAAAACCTTGCCCGTCAGTGGAGATGATACAAATTTACAAGTTAGTAGCGTTAGCTGGAAGGCTGTGCGGTGTTTTTGAGGTATCAGCGAACAAGAAATCCCGGGCAGCAGCCGCGGGGTCGCCTGACCGAGACAGGTCGGATGCAGGAAGATTATGTAATGTTCAACTCGCATTCAAAGTGCCAGAACATTTGGCACCTCGGACTTGTCCTTGCCAAGTCGGGCGGGTGCAAAAGTCCTGCAGGCTATTGATTCTTGGGTGTATGTACGACTTGGAGGGATATTTACCTGAACTCTGTTCCCATGCATGAAAGTATTCTGTGACGATGACCATCGGGCAGTTTTGCCTTATGAGTAGCGTAAATAAGATAAGTTACACTATAAAGCTTCCTGACCGATCGCCCATTCAACAACACCGTCTTCACGCCCTATTGACTTGCAAGTGCATCAATCTTGGAGTTCGGGGACGGTAATCATGTTCCCTTGCAGCCCTATTTCCGTTCCACACACTTTCCATCTTCCGATCCTCGCATATGGCTGCACAAAAGTCGTCAGCCATGACCTGCAGCCGGTTATTGGTTGAAATGTCGTTCTAATCTCATCCAAGTCCGAATTGGCAATGCCATCGCTCTATCACCGCGATCTCGCCTTTATTAACGAGCCCTCAAGTGCGCGCGATCTCCATTGACGAAAGTTTGTCGCACATATCTAGACTCTGGGCATCAAAGCAGTTGTTATTGTTCAACATCAACCCTGTCCATTTGAAAAAAAAAAAAAAAAGAAAAAAAAAAGTTGGTGGATGGTTATTTTAGTCAACTGACATTTGCATCTGGGCGTGTACGCAGTCCATTCATTTCATTATTAACAGCCTGACAATACGATTATTATTATTAATGTGCTTTTTGCTACACCATTATGATAGACATTAGTCATTGTCTTGTCATCACGTACTACTCTTACGGCCCATGGTAATCATTCCTGCAGAAAGACTCAGCGGGGCATATATCCTGAGAAGTTGTACATCCCATTGTGATCCTGCAGTCCCGAATTCCAGTCCAGGAATTGATTCTGCCCAGTGGTACTCATTTCCGCCGGATAATACATATTTGTCTGATCTGGTGATGATCTTGTTTCGACGTTGTCAACGCGATAGGCCCAGAGCTGTGCTGCCATTTCAGGCGTCATCTCACTCATCATGGGGATAAAATCAACATGCTGATCAGACATTGAGGGCTGTTGTGGCATTTGCTGTTGCTGTTGCCGCGCAGGCGACAGTTTCTGTCGTGGAGAAGGTGAACCTCCGAGGCCGGGGCCGCCGGGCCCAGAGGCTGGCAGCTGCTCCATCAAAGGCTGCAGCGCCCGTGGCGGCACTGAGTTCCTGAACTCCGAAGACGTAGACGAAACCCGTCTTACAGTCCTCACGCTGTCAGAGTGGGCCAGCATACCCTGTCCGTCGAACAAGCCCCCGGGGAAAATGGCGACAGACTGGCTGTCCTCCGAGCCTTCATCAACGTCTACACCCGAGTCCGGGCGGGGAGCATTGCGGGTCAAATGCCGGGGAGCCACAAAACGGGAGGGCGAGGGCTCGTTCTTCCGGTTACTTCGGTTCGAGTAGGGCATCATTTGAGAGTTCGCGATGCACTGCTCGATGACTTGGATGAACTGGTTGCGATAGATGTTCCCGATAGTCTCCAGTGCCTGTTGAGTCATGCCCTTGTCCCGGAGACGGTCTTCAATCTCTTTAAGACTGTTCATAAACTGGGCCTGTAACTCGAAGTGCTCAATGACGGGGCAGAAGTCTGGAAATGGTCAGGAAGGACACATGACAACGGACCATTTGTATGTTGCTCACCGAAGGGCTGAATCCTGTAGTCATCGTCGTCCGGAAACAAGAGATTCCAGATTTCTCTCCACTGCACTTCGGGGGTCATACCACTTGCCCGCTTTCTGCTTAGAAGCTTCGCCATTGTAGGCCCATCGATACCCGACTCCGGGTCATGGTCAGAGACGTCGCACATCTGCTCTCTGGGTAGACGTTGGTGATCTCGAAGTTCCCTCTTGCTAGGAAAGTCTCGGTTGCAGCGATCACACATGAAAGACGATGAGTCGTTGCGCTTGTGCTGCTTGACAATGTGCTGCCTACCACGTATTAGTTCAAGCTCAACAAGGCTGCACGAAAGGAAAAAAAGAGTAACTGACCTTAATTCAGCGAATTTTGGAAAATATGTCATTGCACACGAGTGGTGCTCCCTGACGTTGAACCGATGCGGGTTCCTCTTTCGAAAGGGACAGCTAAGGCGCAGATTCTCCTCTGCCTCCCTTGGCGTTGGTCTCGCTCTTTTGAAAGGAACACTCGAGTCGCCGTCATCGTCGGTCAGGTCGTCACCGTCATCACCTCCATCCAGACGGCCTGCCTCGCGCTTCTTTCGTTTACCATTTTGAGACCCCTGGCCAGACCCCGACCCTCTTGCTAGGGGCATCGAACCATTGGACGAGGTTGATGTCGTATGTGTTAATTGCGTCGCGACAGGAAATCCTGCGAATGCAAATCTGCCGATGTCCTGCATGAACCTCAAGGCAAATTGCCGAAGGAACGACGGCGGCATGTTAACCTCGTTGAGCTCAACACCGTACGTCACCTGGAGGACATAGTCTAAGACGGCATCGGCCTCTTCGTCGGAAAAGTCCACCGGTGTTGGCGTAGCTGGCTCCCACGCACGCGAAAGACGGTCGTCACCAGAGTCGAAGCTCATTCGATCGCTCAGTGACTGGCGGGGCATGGGAGAGGGTGCCTCACATGGCGACTCGGGGGCTTCGTCTCGTGCCGATGGTCTTGGTACCTCATCAGTGTGGCTCTGGATATGGCGCACGCACTTCAGTAACTTACCTTGGGGTCCCCGCAGTGCAATGCGTGTCGTTCTGCCCGTCGTCTTCCGGCTCGTTGATACCCATGTGTTGAGGCGGGTCGTCCTTTTCCCCCATGCCAACGGACTCCGGATACGCCGGAAACCTCTCTTCGTTGATAGAGTCCACGAACGTTGAACCGGAATCGCATGATGCCCGATACCGATGACCGTTCGCCCCGGACCTCGTTGCCATAAAGGGAGTATGCAAGCGCTCCGGCCCGTCGATGTCCGGGGTGGTGGCCCTTGTGAAAGTTGACGAGGTCGTAGACATGGGCATGGAGCACGTTGTCGCCGAGTCCGGGACATGGGTGGAGCTTATCGTCGAAGCAGTCGGCGACCGGTCGCGAAATGGTTTTCCAAATGCGCCGGATATGATCTTGAGACCTTCAGGACATTTTGACTGTTGTTGTTGTGGTTGCGACAAGCGGAAGTGGTGCTCAAATGGTGAATGAATGACTCCTTCGGTCTTGGCTTGCGCGGCAAAGGATGAATCGCGGCGAGGCAGCAGCGCCCGAGATCGAATCGGAATCTCGACCGTAAATGAGCGTTCGTCGTCCATCGTGACCGTGGTATGTGTTGAATAATTATGCTACACAGATCTGTCGAATTGATTCGAACGAAAGCCTGAATGGCACTTATTCCCGAAGCTGTGGCTGCCCTTGGACCTCCTTACCCGACCTTACTTGAAGACTCCCTTTCCAGATGTCGTCCGTTACTTGTCAATATTATTATGAAGATGAAACCAAATGATAAAAGAGTGCGTTGAGAGAAGGTAGGAGAGGACGACTAAGAGGCTTGCGCAAGACTCGAAAAAGGAAAACAGAAAAGGACAACCCCCTCGTTCATGCTGCTGCTGCTGCTGCTGCTGCTGCCTCATGGGCTCAGCCCCCCCCAAGATATGCAGATTAGAGTGCGGACCATCTGAGCATGACAGGGGGAGATGGCGGCGGAGGGCTATGATTGGATTAATGTGGCGACCGTTGCTGGCTGAAGAAACAAGTTTCTGTCATTGGGCAATGGGGGGCGTAGTGGAAGGATGCCTCCCCTATTTCTGGCGTGCAGTATGCAGCGGGCTAGCATGATCCCTTCAGTTGCATTGAAGAGCTGATTTGCTTGTGGCAGGTGCTTTGATGAGTCTCTGACAGGCGCGGCAGGCAGACATATTGTTTCCGCCAACCAGGCTTGTTAGTGAGAAACAATAGATAAGCCTAGTTAGTGTCAAGCCTGTAGTCTCACCAGTCAGGGTAGTATGTTAACAGTGGCCAGGGATCGGCGTGCTCGGTCTCAGGAGCCGCCCAGGCGTCGGGCATCCCCCGATGCTGGCGCCATCGACATGGGCTCCAGCTGCCAAAGTCGGACATCAGCCCTATGAGAACAACATCTGGGGTCGTCCTGCAGCTCCACTGATGCACGCCATTGCAACATCTGTGCAAGGAGTCGATCGGCTGGACCTGAAGCGTTCCAGCTTCAGTTGAGATCAGAGAAGCAAGGTCCAGTGATCGCCCTGTCGCAGGCTAGCCATCGACCAGTCGAGAACGTTTTGTTATTGGATAATGGCGATAGATGATGAATGCCACACGCGGGCCGAATCATTCTCTGAAGGGGCGGACTTGATGTTTCCAAGATGCCAGTTCGCCTTCCACTGAGGTTCTCTGGTGAATCGTTAAGAGGACTTTTGAGGCCTTCATCGTCTTTATTCGACAGAAACGACAAATTTAAAATAAGATAAAACAAGATCCGACGGTCAAAATGAAGAAAATGCAATGCTATGAGACCACCGATCCACTGAATTAGAATAATTGTTGCGACGCTCCTGCAAGAACCGGCGCAAGGCTTCTCTACATATCACGTGTCCAAGTTCCTGCACAAACACGCGTTATGTCGCACTCCAATATCGACTCTGACCAAAGTCTCCAGGCTTGTTCTAGGCTGTAAGTTCGAGGCCCGTTGTCCTCGTGTTCACACGACCGTACTGATGATGGAAACATAGAACTTCCCAAACAAGTCCGTATAACGTTGATCGATACATTGCGGAGCCATCTCCCTGGACAACATTCAGTCGACGGAATAAAGGCCCTCTCACAAGTTACAGCGACCCTATGCGCGTGGACATCGAAGAGCTATTACGCCAAGCTCAAGAAGAGTCCAAAGCGAGAAAGAGATAAGATTGCCGGTCTCTCAACGAACGCGTCATCGATCTGGTTATACAATCTTGTCTGAGATAGGCTGATATCACTGCATCCGACTAGAATGCTAAAAGCTTATTAATTGTGGAACTATTTACGCCGAAGAGTATGTGCAGGAGGCTAAGTTCAGATATATACTACGAAGACACAATTTAAAACAGTTAATCCTGTCTCCCTTGCCTGTGTCTGTCATGCAAGAGGCTCCGGTTTAAACCAAAAGACCGGACTTACGTATTGCATCATGTACATTATTGGAAGAGCTCAACAGCATCGAAGATCTAGTCAATGGTCAGAATGTGCTATCTTGGAATCGTGCTTGAAAGGGTGGACTTACAACACTGGGGCTCAAGTATGTTGTACCACTGCTACCAGAGATCACAGAGATGGTAACAGTGTTGGTTCCAGCAACGAGTGTACCGGCAGGAATACTGACATCGTAGACCTCGCCGAAACCGCGATAAGCGCCACGGGTGACCCCGCGAGAATCAATCTTGGTGGGCGCAGCGGGTGCAGGCCCGGTCCAGTTGTTCACCTTGGCCTGAGGACGGCCGCCGCCGAATGCAAGAGTGGTGGCGATACGGAGGGTGGCGGCGCCTGGAGCAGAGGCGAGGTTGAACTTGATGGTTACGGGGTTGTTTACGGCGGTGAAAATAGCCATGGGGAAGTCTGTAGCAGGCGAGGAGCCAACAGTGTAGGTAAGGGGGCCCCAGCTGCTCATGCGGCTATCGGAGGGGTGCATGCGGAGCTGTTTGTCGGCATTGCGGAAACCGGTCGGCTGGCCGTCGTAGTCGCCGATCTTCCAGAGGGTGGTACGGGAGGTCAGGCCGCTTGCGATGTTTTTGGTGACGGTTTGGCCGGCGGAGACAGTGACGGAGCTGGTGGCGACTTTGAACTCGGTCTGGTAGAGAACCATGGTATAGGTGCCAGGCTTCATCGGGGGCGAGGTGAAGGCGCCAGAAGAAGAGGCATAGGTCCAATACTGAGCGTTGGAATTATACCAGTGGACAACGTTTTGGAAGTTGCCGGAGATGCCGGAGGCGGTGCCAGAAACAGTGCCACGGCCAGAGCTGGCGACATAGCCCTTGAGGCCAAGCTCGCTAAAGAAGGCATATGAGAAGTCCGTGTTCCTAGGGATTCCCGAGCGGGAGAAGGACTGGACGTAAGGGCCATGCAGACCCATGCGGTAAGCCTCGGTCTGGACATGGCCACTGTTCATGTAGTTGTACAGGTTGGTGGAGTCGCCTGCGTTGTTGGTGTTGATGTCACGGAAAAAGGGGCCACCGGAGGACAGCTCGAAGCCGGTCTTGGGCTCGACGGAAACGCATACATGAATCTCTTCGGGGCTGGTGCCGTAGACGCAGCGGATTTTGTCATCAATGAACCGCTCGCTTGAATAAAACTTGGACCGAGTCTGACCGTTGACTACAAAGACGTCGCTTCCCTCCACAGCACTTGTCGAGCCGGCAGTTGTGGAGACGGCGCCGAACGGATATTCGCTGGGGAGGATGTCCTTGTTGAGACGCGAGATCCAGCGAAGCTCGCCGATGGATGGTTCAGCAGTGATGTAGGTGGCCATATAGATGCTGGAATCACCCTCCTTGACGATAAGGTAGTGGGTCAGGGTCGAGGTGGTGCAAGTCACCTTAATGACCCTTCCGCTGCTGACACTCAAAACGCTTGCCTCAACGCTAGCCGAGCCTAGGCCAGAGCTGATGTGGCTGCCCTTGCTCGCATACTGGAGCTCATGGCCGCGGTATCTGATAGAGTTGATATCGCAGCTCGACTTGGAAACCTGGAAGATGAGGGGGTTGGCTGAGCCGGCATCGATGACAAAGTTGCTGCCCGAAGTGGTGACGCCGAAGGCTGCCAAGGCCAAGGAAGCAAAGGAGAGGATGGAGAAGAAGAAGATATGAATAAGACTGCTAGATGTCATGGTGGGCTACAAGGAGCTGCCGTTCACCCGACAACTGCAGGGAGTGAGAAGGCGACGAGGTAGGAATGTTAGGTCCAAGCAGCACGAGAGACACCAAAAGAGTCCAAGAAATCCTTCTTACGGGCCTTGGAGACGTGGATGATGAACAGTAATATAAACTCAGCACCAGCCCGCCAGACTTCGCGCTTGACGGCTGGGTAGCCCAGACCTTGAGAGACCTTCCTCCTGAATTTGGCCTTCTTTCATGAGATTCCATGGTTGCCCGCCTGCCAAAGCTGCCACTTACAAGGGTTCGCAACAGATTATATTTGCTTGTTGATTGGCGGAATGATTATATCACACCAGCGACAAGGGGTTCCTCGTCGCGAATGTGCAAAAAAGTGACAACCAAATAGAGAAAAAGGAGGGGTGGGTGGACAGGGTCCTTGATTGTCTGCCTGTCTGCGAAGCAGGGGGCACCCGACTTGGGTCCTGCTCCAGAGTGGATGGGAGACAGACAGGGAAGAGGTAAGAAGTCATGATTGATGGGACTTTTAGATGGCCTGGTAGAAGTCTGCTGCAGCCATGTGACGTGCCATTCGCATAACAAATAGTGTCTTTGGCACACGCTCGATTGGATGGCAGAACCACAAACAAGCATTCAGGGTAGCAGTGCTATTCGGAACCAGCAGTTCGCTGAACGATTGACGATGCGGGGTGAGGGGTTTTGGGATGTCGGGGCTCTGAACGGCTTGTACGCTGGACACTTTCGGGCGTTATTCGTTCGGACTGCCGAGTGCAAGACAGGCCGTGTTGGACACGCCCGTCCGAGGGGGGGGTTGTACTCGGCTTCAACTGTAGGAAAGAGGAAGGCGAGACAGCCATGAAGGATGACGGCAGTGTTGGTCCGTTGGACAAAAGGAGATTAATGAAAAATGGTACCTGTAGCAGTGGCAGCCCGCTGCGTCTGCTCGGATAACGACGCACGAATGGCAGACGAGCGACTCCAGGCATTTTAACCCAGATTTGAGCCGCAGCGGCTGCAGAGCTGAGCAGAGCAAAGCAGAGCAGAGCAGATGGGTTGTGGAGGCAACTTTGGAGAGCTACTCTGAGGTTATACACTATGCGCGAACCCGTGGAGAATTGGGTTTTTCGGTAGGCGAGACTGGAGCCCGACATATGTTATAAATGCCAGGAGGTAAGACGTGCAGCCATGCCGGGGCTTATAAGCAGCTATAATGCTTTCTTAAGAATAAACATTTACCTGCTACAAGGTCGCGAAGATCAGACGGCAAGGATCAGCCGAACGATACCGTAAGGTGGGTGAAGCGAGGGATAATTATTCCACATACTATACGGGGTCATGCGGGGGGGGGGGGGGGGCAACAAATGGGCACATGTGTTTGTACTTTAATCAGCAAACCGCAATGTGCCAGGTCATTTGCGTGCGCTCCGTACAGACATACGTACCTACCTAGGTAGGTATAATAACAAATCTGTACGGATACAAATACAAGGAGAAAGCCATTGCCTGGGCTCCTTCCCATACCGGCATTGGGCAGAAGCAAATAAGCAATCACCAGCAAAGGAAGCTACCAGCTTGTCTCGTCTCACGTGGAGGCCTGGACCAGGCTACCCATGTCCCTAAGGGAACGTGCCCCGCACAGGATCATCCGCTAAGCTTAAATTGCCCAAGCCCGCACCTTGCGTTCCTATCCAGTCCCCATTGCATCATCACTCTGCGTAGCTGTCTTCAACCTACGAAAAGGTATTCAATGACACGCACTGCCTCTCCTTTGGGAATGGTAGTTGGTGCCCCCCCTGAAGCAGCTATGTATCCGGACTGCGACTTGCCACGGATGCAACGGAATCATCTTGTCGACACTCTCTATTGCGGACGGACATTTCGAGCTCCCCTTGCCCTTCTCAATTTCATCTGCTTCCCAAGGTTCTCCCGGAGACTGTGTCCGAGGTGGGGTGGTCACCTGTCTTAACATCATGAGGCCTCGGTCATCTCGCTTACCCATTGGCATTCTTTTCCTTCATTCCCAAAACATCGCTCTGTCTGGTGCTACCTGTAATATCCGTAAGTGCCGGTCTAGACGCTCCAGTTCGTTGCCTGTCTTTCTTAGGGGCGAGGTATCCTCATACCTGTAGGTTGAACATCGGAAATATCTCAAGCTAATTGTGTCTTGTGAACTTAGCTTAGTACCCAGCGTTTTTTTTTTTGGGGGGGGGGGGGGCCTTTTCTTGGGCAGAATGGAGCGGGGGGGAGGCTCAGTTCGCATTTCTACATGATCATCTCATATCAGATAACATGCTGTGCTTTATTGACTGCCCTATGAAACCATCATGACCCTGATGATAGCGGCTGTAGTTTGACTTTTCTCGAGCATCAACTGGGCGTCCTTGGAAGTGTGGTGCGCCAAGGGCGCCTGTGGCGATCGACTCACCCCACATCGCTAGCCAGGCACAGAACCTTTGGTCGCATTGCAGCATGTGTATCCGTACCTGATGAAGTTTTCTCGCCTTTTCTTTGTTTCATGTGCGAAATAAGAGTTATTGTTGCGTCCAACAGTACATGGCGGCATTGATCATGTACCCCTCCACGCACAAGACAGAACACTGGGATCCTCTTGTGTTGTATCCTCCAGTCATTCAGAACTACTCAATTTGATCAACACTCTGTTCCGTATCTCTAGATCCTTTACCTGGTTTCTCACAAACCCAACAGGTTCGAGCTCTCTAGCCAGGGAATATACCAGCTTGCCAGCACTTGAGGTTTTGTTAGATCTCGATTGTGAAAGCGCCACTGATGCCGGTTTATGAAACATGCGAGAATACAAAGCAGGACATAAGCAGTTTCTGAGGTAAGCATTCAGTGGCTCTGAGCGGTATTGCTATGGAGCAGTGGGCTACCCTTTTCAAGACGAAACTCTGTTTCAATCGCCGAGTGGGATCTAGAAATCTCTTCAATCCATCTTGAACCGCTCACATGTTCTGGTATTTTGGTTCGATGCGGACCTAAGGGCGCTCTTTAAGCCGCCGCCTTTTTCCATTAAACTTTTGCTGACACAAGCGGATTATTCCACTAGAACCTGATCCAAATCATTGAAAGGATGTGATGAACCGCAACGTCTAGTCATTTGAGAGAAAAGTAGTTGTCCTATTAAGAATCTACGTATAAACCAAAAATAAGCTAGAAATACTTATCCTAAGTGGTCTATATAG
>MU846335.1:0-39454 GCA_030867225.1 Colletotrichum caudatum
GGGGGGGGGGCAAGGGAAGGGAACATGACATCGTAGATTCACTCGGCCATAGACGGACACTCTCCTCCGGTGGTTCGTTCCAACGGAGAAATCGTGCCGCCAGGTCTACATAAAAAAAACCCCCACCGTCAAGTTGCGCTCATCTCACATCTCATCGGTTCACCATCGTCCAACATTGACTTTTTCGAAACACGGACGAGTATTCACGGACAAGTTATCCACGGCGGGCTGCCGGCGGTCATCCCAAGCCACTTCTGCACAGTCATAAACTCGTAAAACATCCAGGCCGCAAAGGATGGTCAACTCTCGACTGGGAGGAGTGGGTGGGGGGGGGGGGGAAGCTGACATGCCGAGCCGTGCCGTGCTTACGCCCCTCCAACACCATCACCGGTCGATCGAAAAAAAGGGATGCGACGACGTCCACGTTGCCCTCACCTCGTCCGACCGAGTCTTGTTGGCTGGCACCAAGGGGGTTGGGGGGGGGGGGGGATCGGTCCGTCTTAGTTGAACCCCCCCTCCCCGTCTGAGGTTTGTGCCGACAGCCAACAAAAGACGAGTGGCCGGGGTCGACGGCCGGATGCCTCTTTGGGGTGACGGCCGCGTTCCGACTCCTACGGGATCTGGATTGTACTTTTGTGTGTGCAGCTTTTGGCCGCGCGCGCGCTCGCGGGGGAGGGGGTGAGTTCGGGGATCTTCTCACGCACGCCGAAGGGGGGGGGGGGGATCCGAAACTGGACAGAGACAAGAACGCATAGGCGGATCTGGCGGTTTCTGGCCTGTTTGGTTGTCCGTTGGTCGTGACTGCATCTTGCTCTCTTCCGCGAGCACACCAAGCCGCGCACGCGTGGGCTCTGCTTGCTTCAAGCATTGCAGAACAGAGCAAGCAGTCTTGTCGCTTTGACCTTCTCCGTCTACCCCCCCCTATCATCCCCTCCTCCCTCTTTCAATCATCGTCGTTCTAATGCCCACGGCGATCACAATATAGCGAGGAGCAACACCGACGAAGAATCATCTCGAAGGCCACATTCCAAGGGGCCCCTGCCGTAAGCCACATGGCGGTTCCGATCAGGGCGGCCGGGCTTCCTCGTGTCGCAGGCCAATTTCACCGCTGACGGGGCGTCAAGAGAGAAGCGAGTGTGTATGTATCTATCGTATCCGTACCTAGGAAAGGCGGGAACGAGAATCCGTACTAAATACGGATACTTGGTACATAAGTACTCTCCCCGTATGGTGTAAAGACTCCTTCACATCTCTCAGACACACCCCGATCCGATCCGGTTCGATTCGTTGCTACACAGCAACCGGCTGAACCGACGGGCTCGTTGCCCTGATTAGGCCGAACCCGCCGGCCAGCAGGCGACGACGACCACCTCCAGAAAGGGCTGAACAATGAGCTCGAGTGGGTGGCAGATGGATGTCAACGGGCGATTGGCCAGCCCCAGCAACTCAGCTAGCGTACTAAGCGCATCCATCCTAGGGCCAGTCTCCGTGGCTAGTCAGTCAGTCAGTCATTCCACATGGCAGCCATGCAAGCCCTAAGCCGCAAAAGAAGCGTCTTCTCCACCCCGGATCTGGGACTTCTACTTCCGCGAGCCCTTGACGACCGGCCCTCATTCGCACTCACTATACGTATGTATAGCGTTGTTGCAGGGAGGAGACCGAAAAAGTGGACAAGAAGAAGAAAGAAAAAAAAGGAACCGGACAAGGGGGGCTTGGTAGCTCTCCATTATATATGTATATATATATATATTTATATTTTTACCGACGGGTCTTCCGAGGCACATGAAAAGGTGATTCAAAACCCCATGAGACGAAAAATGCGCCGCCCGTGAGCAGCAGCAGCAGCAGCATGTCAGAGCCATGCGACATTTGTTGGCAGACAGCCCGTCTGCTGAATATTGCATGAACAACCCCCCCCCCCCCCCCCCCCCCCCCTTTCGAGGTCGGAAGCGCATGCTTACGCAGGGGCTGCGTAGTGTAGAGAGCAGAGCGTACTGTATGGTAGTATCCAAACAAGGGCCGCCTGCAGCTAGCGATCGGTCTCTTCGATGGCGTCCTGCCATTGCCGGCGCCTCACCAAGTAAGTAATGTAATAAATAGTGGCTCGCGCGTGATTGATGGTCTGCTGGCTGGCATGTTGGTGTGGAGCAGAACACGGGCAGGAGGGTCATGTTCCAGATTCGTCAATAGCCCCGGGGTATGGAAACTCTAAACCACGCGAGCGTCAGTAAATTGCTCTCGCAAAACTTGAGCAGAGGTCGCCAGTCGTTACGGAAAGTTCCGGGCGTTTTCGATCGTTTCCCTTCCCGCCCCTCTTGACCTGAGGCCGTTGACGGTGTAGGGAGAAAAAGGGGGAAAAAAAGGGGGGGAAAAAAAGAGGAAGAAAAAAAAAAGGGGGGGGGGGGGGGGGGGATGGGGGGTTATCCCCTTGGTTGTTGTGACAAGTCTCCCACTCCAACATCCGCAACTTGCATGTCACGCCGCAGTCCAATCGAACGACCCTCTGGCAGGCCGATCTGGCTCACGTAACCGCTGAGGCAGCGGTCAAGGTCGGGGTACCCGCCTCTATGCAGCTTTATCGTCGCTCCCCCGAAATAAACACTCGACGTGACATCGCCGGTCGAGTTGGCGGAGTCGTAACTGCCGCTCCCTCCGCGCAGCTAGCTAGCTAGCTACCTACATAGTAACTCCTGGGAGATTCCGTGTGCACACGAGCGGCGACTCAGCGGAAGCTTGCTTACCTTTTGGACTAGGACTTCGGCCCAGAGCTTGACTTGGCGCTCCGTCATGGTGAGCTCCCGGCCGAATTCTGTAATAAAGATGGCGGTCGTGCGCTGTTGTGCAGCCAAGCACCTGGTTCGACATTGCTCGCGCCGCCTTGTAAGAAGTAGGGCAAGGATTCTCCTTGGCTACCTCGAACGTGGACGCGTAGTCGCCTGCCACTCGGACCGTCCCTAGGACCCAGTCTCGGTTGGATTTTAGCATCACCATCGACCAAAAAGAATTGAGTTGCCAGCTGCAGAGTCTGTCCATCCCAACTAAGACGCGCCCAAGTCGATTCCTTTGACCATGCTGTAGTTACTAGCCAACGGCGTGTGTACACGATACGTTTTCAAAGCGACGGGGCCGCTTCGAGTTCGCAACCCGGCCCGAAGATGGATCAAACATCGGGGTTGGTGATGGTAGCGGGCCTCCTGACACGCGCAGCGCAGTCGGTCTTTCCCACACGCAAGCAGTATTGGCCCCCCTTCGGATCCGACTCAACGCTGCGTCGAGCTCTGACGACGAACTTTGGCGGACCATGGTCGGTGTGCTGCCGCTGCCGCCGCCATGCGGACTGTGACGCATTATGCCGCTCATGCGTGAATGTTTGGGGTGTGCGGGTGCTGGCCTTACTTGCTCTTTCGTGGTTATGAGGCGGCCTTCACCGTCATCTTCGATTCGGGTCTCGTCGAGCGGGCTTCGTCGTCGGCAGGGTTCTGTGTCCATGAAGCTAGCTGGCTGTATGGGGAGAATCCAGCCCGTGAGTTTCCGGGGTACAGACAAGAAGCCCTTGCCCGGTCGATCTAGGAGGGCCGCCATCGCGAGGTGCCACAGGTAGATCCGCTGCTTAATGTTCAAAAAGAAAAAACACCATCGTTATTTAGCAGCCGTCTGTCGTCACTTGTTTCGGACCGCAACTATGCATGAAGAGACGACCGACTAATGGCCGTGGGAAAAACGTCGATCGAATGCCGTCTGTCTTAAACACACGCCGCCGTTTGATGATTAGAGTTTGGTGTCGTCAGTCTTCGTAAACCAAAGCTTCAGATGCCCCAATGTTTATCATGGACCGCAACCAACGGGGCAGGCAACACAATGTATATGCAGAGCGGCCTGCCTGTTCGGTATCGATGTCTTCTGCAGCTCGGGTGGCCTCTTGATCTCGACGCGACCCTGTAATACTGCTAGGTATCGCAGACAAGGTTCTGAACATCCGACTGATCTGGCAGTCAAGCCGCACTCAACCCCGGTCCAATGCTGTTCGCTTGAGGCTCTCGCTAGCGGCGACCTAGCCGTATCGTTGTCATGCAACACGAAGCCGTGTACAGCCAAAGCAAGACTGTCAGTACCGCGACCTGTTCTAGTAGGTAGTAGCTGGTTTGAGGCAACCTCTTTGCGGGGATCGCCCTGGCCCAGGCCCCAGCCGCGTTCAGTTGAGAGAGGTAGGTTCTAGTTCGTCGTCGTCCCTGTCGATTGCCTGACTCTGCCCCGGCTGCGTCGGGCGGAGGAAGCCGGCCAGCCCGTTTGTATCTGTAGGCTCGTGGAATCTGACACGGTGGTCTACTTGTCCTGACGACCACTCTTTGTCCACTTTCTGGCTGACGGTTCGATTGCTGACTGACCGATCCTCCCTTCCGCCAAAACCCTATCGATGGCCACTGGAGCTTCAGGTGGCTGCAACCAATAGACTCGCGGGGTGATTGGTTCAGCGCAACTGACTGATGCATTGACCGAATGATCGAGGAGCGTCGCCGTATCAGAGCTAGGCACACGCCTACGTGTGCACGCACGCATGCATGTACGAGTAGAACCGGACGATGTAGTGTTTTGGTACTGTTGGGTAAGGAACTGTGGCTTGTGTCGAGAGCTTCCACACGCTGGGACGGACCCCGAATGAGACTCTTGACCATTGACAGCCTGAAAGTCGGTGTTGTCAGCCATTCGTATGGCCTCTGTTGCGCGGTTTCGATGACAATCCAAAACAGACATCAAGAGCACAGTATGGTATCTTGTGGGCAGACGGTTGGTAGCGCCATGCAGCGTCAAGGGCGGTGCTTGGTATCGTCTAATGTAAACCGATGTAAACTAAAACTAAAGAGGCACGTGCCAGGTTGCGGAGGAGCAGTGAGGAGAAGAAATAAGATGCCTGCAATCAAATGTGCCCACGCATCAAAGCTCGATCACCTGGGAGTGGCAAAGAGTCGGATTGGTTGGGGCTAGAGACGAGCAACCCGCTCGACCTGCAACGGCATGCAACGGGCAGCAGCCAAGGGGATAAGTCAGTCGCAAGAGAGGACAGGAGGACTGCACGCCGTTGCATGCCTCGATGACCGCTTTGGTCAGCGGCCGATGGGACCACACCACACCGGTCACTGGTTTGCCGGTTGGAAGTACGTTTGTTGAGCTGCGCTGTTGTCGACGGACGGGGACGCCGGGGTTCCTGCTGCGATAAGCTCTGCAGGTTCCTTACCCTTGCTTGCTTGCCTTCTTGGCCTGCGACTTTATCAAGTCGTGGCTATTGCTGCTTCTGGGCTTGGGAATGTCGAGCCAGCAGTCGTAGCAAGTGTTGTCGCATCCACCAGCGTTCGAACCACGGTGACGCCTGGCAACGGACCCAGGGCGTTCCCTGCCAAAGATTGTGGTTAAATGACGGCAAAAAGTCATACGCTCAGGTTTGCAAGGTCATGGGCGGTGAAAACGGGTCTGATCTGCGAGGTTGAACTCTGTAATCTCCCCTCTCCTCCCGTGAGAATGTTGATCAGAGTCATGAGGCCTCAGTTATATCAACTCGTCCTGTTCGTAACGAGACCGTGACCTCAGACACGCAGCGCAAGAAGGAATGAGCCACCTTGGCTAGCGTGTGTGCGGTGAGGAGAAATAGGGCTAGCAGCGGTGATCGGCGGGGGGCGCTGCAGTGTCTATGTTTCAAATTGGCATTCCCTTTCCCAGTTGGTTTGTTCGAGAAGGTCGGGAAGAAGCCTCGGGTGTTGTCCGCTATTATTGTCGGACACGCATTGATGACTGGTTTTAGGATCCGATTCCGTCTTCTCCATAGCGGCCAGGGAGGGACAAGGAACGTTGCAGTCGGCGAGCTGTTCGAAACCCCCTTGCGGGTTGGGGATATCATGTGTTTGGTTTGGTTTCGAAGCATAGCTGGCCGTGGACCAATACCTCATGATCCTTGGCCTTAGCAGCATACATATATTTTTCGCCTTGTTTTGTCATTTCGAGCCTGCATTGACTTGGCTAGCTGAACGATGTGTACGCGTACACACTAGTGTAGATGTAAATGTCACCAGCCGGCTCAGTTTCGCTCGGCCGGTAGTTAAACTAGTATCCGTCCCGTTGTGGGTGCAAAAAGCAGTGTACCTAGCCAGATTGCTACGCAGCATCAGGCATCTCAGCTTTTCATCAGTATGCCGATCGTAAGCCAGCCAGTCGCAGACCTCCAGGTCCTATTCCTCGTTGGCCCTGTCAATCAGACATGAACAACATGGGCTGTGGTACCCGTGCAAAGAAGGCAGCGGGGACAGCGTCGCAAGTCGGAACTTCGTCCGACGGACAGAATATGCAGAGGCTGGGGGCGGTGACGGTTGCCATAGTTGGAAACGTTTCGGTTGACTGATGCTACTCTGTGCGTTTTCTGCCTTTTCTCCTCTCGCAACTCGTCAGGCGAGGTAGCCGAGGCGTCAGGCAGAACCGGATGAGCAGCAAAAGATTGTGCCAGCCCGTTTTGTTCCAAGGTGAGGTTTCGGGGGGGCAGGCCTCTTTCTGATGTGTCTCTTGTGTGTCTGTTAGCGGACACCCGAAGGTGGTGTGCGGCTCTGAGCCGCAGCAGAGGGCACAGGGCATGTGTCAAAGACGTCACGGGTGAGGGTATGGCTAACCAGGAGCTACCTACCGTGCCGAAGAGTGTCGAGTGGTTTTTTATTTTATGTTTTTTTTTTTGTCTTTTTGGGGACGTCTTTTAGTGTGCGCGCACACCAACTGCAGCGTCCAGAGAGCCTATTGGAGACATATCAAACGAAGTAGGTATGTACATGGGCATGCAGGTAGATACAAGAGGCGGAGGCGGAAGAGAGCATGGCAGCTAATGTAGAGTTTGCAACGGCCGTATTGCTTTCTCCTCGTTCGGATAAAGGGCTAGAGAAGTGGGCTGCATCGCAGGGTCTCGGTTAGTGTACGTACATTGGCGGTGGCAGACGGCATGTTTCTGACTCTGTCACTTCCGTGCCGCACCTTGCATACTGCCACGAGACGGTATAGGTAGGCGCGTATGTGTATGTGCTGTGTACGTGCGCATGCAAGTGCTAGGCCATCGGGCCTTGGCCGCCCACAGGGCGGGCCAAGGGCACCCCATGCGGGGATTGAACTGGTCGAGACACGGTAAAGTAGTTAAACATGGTGTCCGTCGTTATTAAAATGGGTCCCCGAGCTTCGTCATTGGCGGCGGGGGACAGGTTGATGATGTGAATAAAAAGACGCATGTGTGTTGGTTCGAAGTGCTGTGTGCAAGCAAGCCGTGTCTTGGAGGGTGCTCAATGGCTGCATCTGACCTGACGGGAGTGAGCGATGAGATGCAGTTGGGTTGTTCGAGGATGAGAAGGAGAGAACGAGAGACCAACAAGCTGCCAAGACGGAGGAGCACGCATTCGGTGATGGGTTGGATGTCCTTGAATGGGGTGCCGTGCCGTTGGCATCATGTGATGCATGCGAGGCGTCTCTGTCACCTCACCTCCAGGGCGATTTGTCGTCTCCATGTGAGTCGGGTGAAAATGACGGCAAGCAATGCAGAGGGTTGATGGGACGGCGACAACATATCTCGACGTCCTCGTCCCGCGGCGCGGCGCAGCGCAGCACGGACAGACTTGCGGCGACTCGATGGGTTGGGACGGGAAGCGAAGATGGCGCCTGGTAATCAGCAGGGTGCCTGCCGGTATGCGAGGTTGATGTTCGTACACTGACTGACTGACTGACTGGATTGGCTGATGTTGGCAGGACTCCAGCTCCAACCGCATAATGACAATAACGGGAGAGAGGGGGTGGGAAAAGAAAAGACAGGAAAAGAAAATGCCAACAGAAGATCTTCGTCCTGACTGCAGGTGGATGGAGCAATAAAGTTGGTTCAGTATTTGTGGAGTAAGTGGTAGGGACTAGGTACCGTCGTTCCCCTCTCCCCCCTCTCTCCCCTCTTCTGCCCTCCATCCACTCTCCTCCCACTTCCCGGCCCAGTCTTGGCTTGCCATTCGTTGTCAGGTAGGTAGGTAGGTAGGTAGGTAGGTAGGTACGTAGGTAGTTCTTTGGTGAAGCTGGAGCTCAGCTCCTTGGCTCAATATGTGCTCGTACTTTCCTTCCTGGTGACCACGGAGGGAGGAGGAGGAGGAGGAGGAGGAGGGGAGGAGACGACGGCAGATGCAAGAACGAATCCGAGCTCGAGGAAGGAAAGAAGATGCATCCTATCCTGACCCTTGCACCTGCCTACCTACTGCTGCCCAGACCGACAAAGTGCGCAGGGCCCAACAGTGCTTACTTGTTGAATGAGCGGGAATGACCAAAGAGAAGAGCAGAGACACGTTTACACCCAGTCGACGTCGACATCTGCGCTGCAGATGTCTGACGGATGTCGGTTTGATGGACGGACTCTGACATATATGTTGACTAAGCGAGCGAGCGAGTGAGCGAGCGAATGAATTGAGGTCGTAGGAAATGAGACAGGCAGACAGACAACCCGAGGCAGGTCAGGTACGTACCCGTCAACCGTCGGTCCGCCCCCTGTCTGTTTCCATTCCTTCTTTCCTTCTGCTCGCTCCATCCCCTCCTCCCGTCCGTCTCTCATTCCTTTCTTTCTTTCTTTCTTTTTTCCTTTCCTTCCCTTCCCTCCCCTTCCCGTTTAGTGTACGTACGGTGTGGTGTAGGTATCCGTGCCTTCTCCTCTTTCTACGAAGGATACAGCGTAGTTGTCCATTTCCTTCCCTTCCCCACTCTTTGCTCTCTCTCTCTCTGCCCCTGCTCGGCCTTGCGCGGAACAGAAAGAGGGTGTAGGTAGGTACGTACCCGATACACCTTTTCTTAGCTTCACGGTTCCCGTCCTCTGCGATGTACCTACCTACCTACCTACCTACCTACCGAAAGGTGGCCTGGTCTTTAATCTCCTCCACACCACGGGCGTGTCCTCTTTCCCCCCAACCTCCATCCACTCTTCGTCCGCCGCCAATCGCTTACCTAGGTTGCTAGGTAAGTCCACCTCCAGGTAAGTCCACCTCCAGGTAAGTCCACCTCCCCATTCACCTCTCCGCCGACCCCTGCTTCCTTGCTCCACGATGTCTTGGTTCATGTACAGATACCTCCCTGTACCTAGTTTACCTACCTACCGTTGGCTCCATCTCTGCTCCTATCCTATCTTCTCGTCTCCTCTTGTCTCCTGCTTTTCGCTTTGCTTTGCTTTGCTTTGCCTTGCCTTGCCTTGCCTTGCCTTGCCTTGCCTGCAATTGCATCTGCATATCACACAACGTAGAGGCGCCGCTCCCCCCAGGGTATAGCACATCACATCGTACCTTGGTCCTATAGTAGGTCTGCTTAGGTAGGTAAATCGCTACGTACTGTAACGTACATTATTACACAATGCCTGCCTGTCCGTCGTTGCCAACCTTTTCTTCTCCTCGTTCCATTACACCCCACCGTTATTATCATGTCGCACAAACTCGTCTCCCTCTCATAAGTGCTCCTCCTTCATTCCCCTCTCTCCTCTTTTCATGTCCCGGAGGAGCCTTGAAAAAAGAAAAGAAAAAAAACGGGAAAAGGCGCGAGAGAGAGAGAGAGAGAGAGAGAGAGAGAGAGAGAGAGAGAGAGAGAGAGACAATATCTGATTCATCGTCTTCGAGGTAGACACAGTGGAACCTTGCCCCGCCCACTTCCTTTACAGCCAAGTAAGTCCTCCATTGTCGCAGAAAAAGGCGCCTTTGTCTTTAACCTTGAATCTCATCGTCCATGCCCAGCAGGGAAATACATAAAAGAATACATACACACTCGACACATATACACACAGGTAAAAAAAAAAAAAAAAACCAACCCTTGTCCTGCGGGCTCGCATCGATTCCCGCCTTACCTCGCCCTCCTCACCTTTTCCCTCTCAGCGCTAGCAGCCCTCAGTTAGTGCAATTGACCCCCAACCTTGACGCCAAGCACACAGTACAAACGCCATCCATACCTTGCCCCGGAGACTTGCGTTGGATTGAGAACAAGGTACTGTAGATACGATACCACCTCCACTCGGCCGCATATCCATCCATCCATCCATCCATCCATTCACCACGGTCGACCTTGGACTCATCATTTAACCCTCGTAACCTCCTCCGGCACGCCTATCCACCGATTAGTCCATCATTTATCCACCTCCCTACTTTATATCTCACTTGCTTGCCTCTTCCCCCCTCCCCCTCCCCCCCCCCTTTCCGTCCACAACTAGTTTCCCCCCGAGACCTAAGAGACTCCCGCGCAGATCTCGTGTCGCCCTCGCCTTCTAGCTGCCGATCACACGCCCAATCACGGCTCCTTGTCTCCCGACCCCCAGAGTCTAGGTCCAAACCTGTCACCTTTCTGCCCGACACAAATCAATCCATCAATACCTACATATACTACTAGTGTACTGTGTCTCCTGCCGGCACGAGGGCCCGCCGCCGCTAGTTTGTTTTATTACCTACTCCCGCCGCCCACGTCTACGTCTACACATACGCCGGGCATCCACCTCTATTCTCTCGACGCCCTGCCATCCGTCATCGACGTGCCTCAATCCTGCTCGACCGCCGCCCGCCTCTGCGCTTCCGCTAAAACAACCCCTCCAAGCGAGACGACACGCAGACCCTGACTGGCGGATCATGCTTCACCCATAACCACGTCGATCTCTTCCTCTTTCCATACCTTTCCCCGTTCTCAAATCTGCAACCCCGATTGCCGCCCACTAATTCACCGAGGAACCTCCCCAAAACCTGCTTCATTTGCCCGCTACATCCCATTGCTGGCAACAGCCCGACCGCGTTCTGATCAATTCCCCGGCACATATAGACGTTGGGAATTATTATTCTTGACGTCTCACCTGCAACCACAATCAAAACGGTCAATCCACGGCAGAAGCAAGACCGCTTCACTTTGGCCATGGACGCCCTCAAGAACATCATCACCAATGTCCCCGAATGGCTGGACCGACTCGACCAGCTCGGAGAACAGATTGATCAGCGTCAGGTTGAGCTCGCAGCACTCGGCGCCGACAAGTCGTCGCGCTCAATCAAGAACCGCGGATCTACCGAATCACTCAAGCTCAAGGACGAAACACCTGAAGCCGTTACCCCACCCGCCGACGAAACCCTCGCGAACGAGACAAGTGCACCACAACCTGTTGCCATCACGACGCCAACTGCTGCCCAAGACGGGCCGACAGCGAACCATGAGCCTACCAGCCCTAGCAGCGGAACGCCTTCGGCACTCAACAAACAGACCCGACGAGCAATGGCCTTGGCACAAGCCCGCGCCCGTGCCGTCGTCGAGAAGAGGCCTCGTCCAGATTCGGTCATGTCGACCGAGGAGAACGCCCCGGCCAAGTATCGCTCACGGAAACTCGTTCTCGTCTACTACGACTCGTACGTGGAAAGCTTCTTCGAAGAGCTGGTCAAGTTCGTATCCGCAAGCCGGAACCTGATGCGGAAGGCGAAAATGGCAGCAAAGGTGGCCACGATACGCCGATTGGCGGAACGGGAGCAGCCCGAGGGAGACGACGCGGAGGGTGCCGGGGACCTGCAGCCCGACACCACAGACGGTGCTGGCGCCGCCTCCGACGCGTTGCCTTCTTTGCGGTACATGAGCACAAGGCGAATGGGTCCCAACGGTCGCAGAGGACCTTCATACGCACGATCCGGCCCAGGTGGCGCCATGATGGGCGACACCGGGCCAGACGCTTATGATGAACTGGACAAGTGCCTCGAGTACATCCAGAACCAGTCCGAACATGCGGCTCACCAGTTCTTGCGTGACGGGGATTGCACGGAGGAGATTAGCAACATTCAAAGGCGGCTTGCGGAGACCAAGGACCTGGCCCAAAAGGAAATGGAGCGAGTCGAGAAAGAAGAGCCCGAGCTACTCAAGGCCACCAGCGAGGCGAATAAGGTGCGGACTCTTCGACCGACGAGCATGCGCCGGGAGCTCACGGCGGGCAAGGACAGCAACCCGCCGCCCATCACTCCCAGAAAGGCCGAGGTTGATTCAAAGATTGAAGCGGAAAGCAAGACACCGACCACCAAAACGATCGAGGTTGACATGTCCAAGCCCCTAGAGGCTGACGACGCGCCCATTGAGGCGGACGACGAGGGAATCGACGACATGGAAATCGCGTTGCCGCCTAGGCTGAACTATCGGTCCACCAGGGCTATGCGCGGCTGAGCAAGCAACGCCCTCGTTTGGATTCGATACCCATTCTCTACGGAGTCACGTTCTTCCACGTCTATTTTTTAATGACTGATACGGCCTCGCCTAGGGAGGGAGAATAAGGTGGGCAGGAGGGAAGCATTCATGGACCAAAAGCATTGGATGAGATGGGGAAAGGGGGGGGCTTGGTTTCCATCCGACGGAAAACAAAAACAAAAACAAAAAAAAGCGGGTTCGACGAGAATTGCCCGATGATATCTGGAAAACTACATGCATAGCATAGCGTCTTGTTGCTTCTATACTACCGCCCGAGTCGCATTATTAGGGGGGGGGGGAGGTTGAGTCGTATAGTTGATTTTGGGAAGGGAGGGTCGGGGGGGGGGTTGGGTTGGGTTGGGCGGAGGAGGGAGAGCTGGGAAAGCCTTGAGAGAGAGCATGGCGAAGGGAGCGTACAAGCCTTGAGAGGAGTCACGTTCCTTTTTTGTTTTTAGTTTTGTTTGTTTGTTTACCGGTGGGGAAAGGCGATCATCCTGGGATGGGAGGGACGAAGTTGATGGGA
Source organism: Colletotrichum caudatum (assembly GCA_030867225.1). NCBI lineage: Eukaryota > Fungi > Ascomycota > Sordariomycetes > Glomerellales > Glomerellaceae > Colletotrichum > Colletotrichum caudatum. The sequence continues at coordinate 12,737 of MU846335.1, forward strand.
CAATCCTTTTCTCGCCCTCCCCCCCTTTTAACTGTATTCCGCATCAAATCGAGACTTCCAGGCCCAAGACGGTCCGGAGGGAGAAACCAGTCCATTGGGAAGCGGTTTCTTGGTTCACCGAGTCTTAAGAGAACATGTTCCGACGCCGGCTAAGCGCAAGGCATTTTTTTTGGTATTCTTTTTAATAAAAAGCGCGTCGGTGTTCCATTGGTATTGACTGGGGCTTTGCTGAGGAGTTGACGAGACGTGCTGAGGGCGGTCCATGTCGTCTTGTTCAGACGGGTATCATCGATTCAGTCGCGCAAGCCGATGATGGCCGAAACCGCCAATAACAATGCCGTCCATTGCTGGTCGTACTTCTCTCACTTCTTCTTCTTCTTCTTCGCCCATTTCCTTCTCTATGCCTTTAAGCTGTGTCTCTACACAACCTGTTTCTATGTCTCCTGCGTCTGGCTCGACCCCGTCGCGGCCGCAAGAATGCCAGCGCCCTTGATCCCGCCGTCGTGGCAGGGGCTCAACACGACCCGCACCGGCGGCGGCTGGTCGCGGTAGTCAAGCCTCACAATCTCGTCCAGGAAGTCTTGGGTATCAGCGAGGTAGTCCTGGAAGTGCGAGATGCAGCCACCGGTGTAGCCGACACCCAGCTCCTTGACGGGTGTCACGTCGCCGACGGGCGGTATTGGCTCGGGGAAATCCCCCGCCAACCTGAGGAGAGCCGCGGTGGCTGCTGCGACTATGCCTGCGGCGCGGACTTGGATGGCCTTTGCGATGTGGTAGAGGGCGGCGGCTGTCTCGAGGGTCCACTGGAAGGAGACCCCCTCATCTGCCGGGAACTGACCTTCCAACTTGGCAAGCAGATCCGATGGATTTGACGGGTCAGAGGGTTTGAAGTGGCTGAGAAACGTCGTCGTCATCCGGTACCTCACCAACAGATCTTTCGGCAAGCATGACTCATCGAAGCCAAGCACCGTTTTCAGGTAGTCGACGAGTATGAGGCGGCCGAGCTCGCCGAGGTAGCGTCCGGCCGTCATGTACTCGAGCGGCTGAAAGCCGGCAATCTCATTGGGGCCGACAAGCGCGGCATCGAGGGCGGAATCCCACGGGGTGATGAGGTGCAACTCGCGCATGGGAGGGGCGGTGCCGCGGATGCTCCATTCCGTGTTGATGGCGATACGGGCGAGACGGGCAGATTCTCCTGGGAGGGTGCTCACATTTGCGGGCCACTTGTTGGGGCCCATGGCAGCGATTGGAAGGGGGATCGTGGCGTTGCAGCCAGTGCCGACGATGAGGCCCATGCTGGCCTTTTTATAATGAGACTCGTTGAACAGGTAGATGAAGGAGATGAGGGTAGAAACGGAGTCGTTGGATATCGCTGCGATGCGGATGGGAGGAAGCCGGTGGGCGTCGCCGTGGTCCATGACGCGGGACTTTTCATATCCCCTAAGCAGCAGAGGACCCAGCTCGGCGTCACTCCCAATGCTGAAGCCTTTACCCATGGGCATAACAGTGGCATCGGAAATGGAGTGCTGGACCATGGGAAAGCTGAAGGTGATGCCCAAGGGGAGCTCCTTCTGGGCGGGAAGCTGCCATTCCTCGCAAGCGGAGCGGACAACTTCGGCGATGCGAGCGCCGATCCAGTCGAAGAGGAGCTGGGGGTCAGCCTCGCTGTTCGTTTTTAGGCGGTCATCAATGGGCCACGACTTCTCTTTGAGGTGAAGGGCTGGTGCGGTGGAGCAGGTGCCATTGGTCCGAGGGATGGCTGCGGAGAGAGCGTCGTCGGGAGGTGTGGTGCCTTTGCCTTCCAGTTCGACGAAGCCTACTCTCAGGTTCGTGCCTCCGCTGGGACCAGATTAGTGATTCGGGTTCCCGGATGAATAAATTGTTGCACATGTGCGAGATGGATCAAGCGGAGGGGAGTTTGCAATGTGTGGTAAGGGCTGACATACATGTCGATGGCCAGGTGCCTGCAGTTTCATGTTAGCTCTATCCGTTGTATGTTGAGCAAACAAATTCCACGTCTTCTCGTCTCGCACCGTCCCGAGTGAGTACTTGCAACCCAGATGGTCGAACGGGGTCAAACCAAGTGAGGATGAATGCGGCCGAACCGTGTTGTTGGTGCAGCGGAGGCGACTATGACGAAGAGATGGAGGAACATACCTTCCATGGCCGCTGTGGCTGACGGGTCTCAGAATGGACTCAGAGATGGGTGTCGCAAGAAATTGGTCCTCGGCGTTGAGGGCAAGATGCTTAAAATTGGCATAAAAGAGGTGGGACAATGCGTGAATCTTTTGGCTGTCGACCCGGAGCGGCTGCAGAAACTGGTGCAGGGCGGAACCAGGATCCATCGCTCTCGTCTGTCTCTGTTGGTCCCCTTTGCGAATGTTCAGGGGGGGGTGATAACGAAATGCGGCGTTGCCAGAAAGCGTGTATCTCGCCTTGGCTTGGCTTGCCTCGCCTCACCTCGCAGTCTCGCCTTGTTTTCAGGTGGTGCTGGTGCTGGTGCTGGTGCTGCTGTTGCTGATGATGGTTATGCGGTCTCTGGGATGAGGGGTATTGCCGTCGACACAAGGCAGGTCCGGGGAAGAGGGCTTATCAGGCTGAAACCGCAATAATGGAGAGATGGAGAGAAACAGGGACAGAAGGTGAAGAAATAGAGGAAGAGGAAGAAGAAGGAGGAGTAGTAGCTGTTCTCGTCCTGGGCGTTGAATAGGAGGGAAGGAAAAACAACAGCGAGGTACAACGATGTTGCAAGGCACGTTACATACACCCAGCTGCGATGCGCTCAGCGGCTCCTGTTTTCTTGCACATGGCTGAGCCGTCAAGGAAGCTGCTCATTGCCTACCTACCTACCTACCTACCTACCTAAACCACCTACCTCCAGTGTGGGAAAAGAGCGAGCGAAGACGGCGGTGGTGTGGATCAGCGCCGGGAAGCCACTGTGCCTTCCTTTCCTAGAGTCCAGTCCAGTCCAGTACAGGGTACTGACTGTATTTGCCCAGCCCAGAGTCGCTGGTCTTATGTAAGACATATCCTTTCTGCTTCAGGCAAGCGACTCGAGGACATACATGATTGACTGCCTTGATAACAACAGGCTCAGTGCTTCTCACCTCTCTCATCACTTATGCATCCCTGAATATGCTTTCAACACGATCAAATGCCAAAAAAGACCCGACTCACTGGGCCACCTGCTGCTGCACAGTGCACAGATCAATGCGTCTCGCACTGCTGCATCGGCAACAAATGGTCCCCCCCCACTCGACGAACGAATGCGACAGTATCCGTAGACACATGGATACCTACCTAGATCGCCCCATAGTTAGATACCTCAGTACTGTACGCACCTAGGTAGGTAAACTACCTTACTAAGGTGCCTCTACCCAGGAGATTGAAGCCGCTGATAAGATAGGGAAGATGCCAGGAACCCCGCTGTTGCCCGCGCGTCTTCTTGCTGCGGGTGAGCATTGACCTGCTAGAGGTCTGGATAGATGCATACATACATACATCGTCTCGCATACTGGCCAGCGCTTCAGGCAAAGTACCTTTGTCAGCCAAGGCAGCATTCCCCACCCCATTCGGCTAGCGCCGACGTTCCTCCAACGTCCGTCCGTCCGCCTGCCTGAGGAGCCAGTGCCGTGTGATTGTGCTCGTGCTCGTGCTCGTGCTCGTGCATGCTGCATCTCTGTCGCAATCCCATCGAACCCCTCGCGACATCCCATCCATTACTAAACTGTCCGTCCAGCTTCTCCAAATGGGCGCGCACCGGGCTTGCTCAGAACACCGCACCATCTACCGCCAACTACGCGAGAAAACCACAACACCACCGCCACCCCCCTCTGAGGACAACGCCAGTGCCCAACCATCCAAGCCGTCGCCGCCGTCCCGATACCAATACCCCGACCCCGATATCCCCTTTGTCATGGACGAGAAGCGCGCCTACCTCGGATACCCAGCACCCAACCCTCCGCCACCTCCCATGGCTGCATCCAAGAGGCAGATAAAAGGCCTGGTGCCCGTCGTGCTCATGGCACTGCTCTTTGCCTGGAACTACTGGGTCTACCTGGGCCGCCTGCCCTCTCACCCGGCCAGCACCGACGCCGTCCCGCGCCAGGCCCCGCTCACGGTCGCAAAGGACCCGGTGCCCTTGGAGGCGCACATCATGAGCAAGTGTCCGGATGCGAGGGTAAGTCGCCATTGCAATGGGGTAGAGCCTATGCGGTCCATTCTGATACGAGGAGCCTAGGACTGCTTGAGAGATCTGGTCCTGCCTACCATGATGAAGACCCAGGACAAAGTGAACTTTACTCTCTCGTACATCGGCACGTAAGTAACTGTCATTTCAAAACGTACGCTGCCATCGTGCATGCCTGACGATGGAGTTTATACAGACCGACCGAGAACGACGGCGTCGACTGCAAGCATGGCCCCTCGGAATGTAAGCCGATATCCCGCTCTCCCCTCCTATTTCCCGAGGAATTCAAGCCCCTGACATTTCATGACAAGGCATGGGAAACATTATCGAGCTTTGTGCCGCTCACCTCTACCCCGACCCCAAGATCAACCTTGGTTTCACCATGTGCCTCACCCGCGAATACGGCTCCATCCCCGATCGTACCCTGGTCGAGGACTGTGCCCTGGAGCACGCTATTGATATCAAGGCCCTCAACGACTGCGCCACCGAGGACGACGGAGGTTTCGGCGTCGGCATGCTGCGTGATAGCGTTCGCCGGAGCAAGAATGTGAGCCCATGTCCCCCCCCAGCCAAAAAAAAAAAAAAAAAAAACCCTCCAAACCCGGCCAGGAAGCGCCGTCGTGTGTGTAACGTCTTGCTAACCATCATTCGCCCTGCCAGGCCGGTGTGACCAAGAGCTGTACCGTCAGGCTCAACGAGGAGATTTACTGCATCCGGGACGGTGGCGAGTGGAAGGACTGCCCGCACGGCTCGGGCGTGAACGACCTCGTCATCGCTATTGAGAAGCTTTACCGCTCTTAGACCTCTTGATGGGCTCGTATACCTCGTTCCATAGCTCGCTGGCCTCTCCAAGTGTATAACTCAATGAAAGACTTTCCATGCCCGCCTCGCCGTCGCCCCCCATCGCGGAGAGCGTCTCCACGATGCTGTCGAGGCCGACGGCCTTGCCGACGGCCTGCGTCGCGCCGGCCTCGAGCTGCACGTGCACAATGTGAATGTGGAAGTGGTAGTACGTCGGCTGGTAGTGCACGTAGAGCTTGAGCTGGTCGGCGTCGACGTCCGGGTACTGCGCGACGGTGGCGGCCAGGAGGCGGCCCCGCATGCGGCGCAGCCAGGGGACGTGCTTCTTGCGCAGGTCGCGCAGGGACCAGATGTCGCGGCGCTCGACGAGGCCGAGGAGGTGCAGCGCGCCGAGCGTCTTGCGGTCCCAGTTGAGGTCGGGCAGCAGCAGGAAGCCCTCGTCGGCGTCGGCGCCGCCGAGCGGGGTGCGGTAGATGACGTCCTCGACCTCGGTGCGGCCCTCGATGATGTTGAAGACCCAGTTGAGGCGGCCCTCGTCGCGCTTGCGCTGCATGTAGGGGCGGACGCGCTCGGCGTAGAGCTCGGGGGTCTCGGTGACGAGCCGGACGCCCTGGCGGCTGTACTTCTTGACGTGGGCGTCGGTGCAGGGGTAGATGAGGTTGATCTTGAGGTCGGCGAGAAGCGCGGGGTCGGGCGCGGCCGCGCCGCCGCCGCCGCTGCTGGCGAGGTACCAGTGGTAGATGTCGTTGGCGCCGAGGTTCGCGATGGAGGCGAGGGAGGCCGGGGCGGCGGCGAGGTAGGCGGGGTCGGTCGGGAAGGGGGCGCGCTCGAGGATCAGGAGCGCGGGCTCGGCGTCGATGGTGCCCAGCAGCGAAGTGCGGCGGCCGGCCTGGTCTGCGGGGGTGGAGGCATCGTCAGTTCCTGTCGTGGCTCGGGGCGGTTGTGTTTCACGTGAGTGTATGCGTGTGTCGCGTGTTGTGTGTAAGCTGGAACAACGGACCTTGATTGAGGACGCGGTCGAGCTTGAACCTGGGAACCAGCGCCTCGGCGTCTGCTTTGACGTCGGCCATGGCTTCCTTGTCTGTGGATTTTCCGTGGCCCCCTCTTTTCTTTCTTTTCTTTTCTCCAAAACGAAGGTTCCTCTGCAGGAGCCGGAGAAGATATCGTGGGTCAGCGGGTGAGCTACAAAGAGGTAGTGGCCTGCAGTTGGTGAAAGGACCGAGTTGGCCTGGAGGGGGAAAAATCTGGCGGGGACGGGTTCCTCATTGAGTTCACCGAAAAGCAAGAGCAACAACCCCGCCGTTACCCCGCGGTGGGGCTGGGCACCAGCTCGTGCCGCCGCCCCGTCGCCTGCCGTCTGCTGTCCGGCGTCCACCGTCCCCGCTCACCATTCCTGCAAACATTCAGTTACCTTGATTACAGTCACTCAACAGCTGCCCAAGGCCATGGGAAGAATCTATCCATTCGAGAAGTATGCCTAGAGAACAAGCTGATGTACACAAGCAGCCGGTGGCCGACAGCAGTCGCCAGCTTCCATTTGCCTATTGATGAATATGCCCCGCTCTAGATCTCCATAACCGGTCCAGTGCAGTTAATCAGGTATATGTATGTCACGATACGCAGCTCCTCTTACCTGCGCCACATCTCACTCTCTTACAGAGGTACATAACGCCCGATAGAGCCGATTTAACCATTCGGAAGAGGCCATCTACGCCGGGAGGGCGATGTCAGCGTTAGCAACCCGACTCCGTCCCAGGGTTCCCGTCGTATGGAGCAATGCCAGCTGTCCGAAGCCTGCGTGATAACGGGGAAATGGGATCATAGCCGTCAAGGGATGGATTGCGTTCTTGCGCACGCCGGGATGGAATCTGCCCGACGGGATGGAATCTGTCCGACCCCCTTCTCAGGCGCTGGGCCACGCGAGGCACGCATAGGCCAAAGCGTATTGGGGCATTTGGCGCAGCAATCGCGCGTTAGCGGGGAGGGAGGGGAGGGTAAGCACTTGTGCCTCTCTGCATGAGGCTTATGTCAACCCGACCTCCCACACACTGATGTACATGTTCTTCCAAAAGGGGGAAATGCCAGGTTCCGAGTGATCATCGCCGCCGGCCCGCGTCTTCGGGACGACCAATTCAACCCGTCCCCGGCGGCGTGGCTATGCATACCGTGGAGCCTCATCCACAGGCACCAGAGGATTGACCGAAGTCTCCAGCACACCGGGATGGAAGCTGTCCCGAGTTTACACAAATTTCAAGCTTTGGCGGCGGGGATAAGCACTTGGGGCGCGAGGCTTACGCCGGCCGACCGACCTAACCTCCCACACTCCTTGGTCCGCCCAGTCAGTCAGTCAGTCAGTCAGTCAGTCCACTTGCAGGCAACGCGCAGAGATGCCCTTCTGAAATGGGAAAAGTACGGATGGGTTCGGAGAACAATCGGCGCCCGTGACGCCAGACAGCTTCCTGCCTGCTGTCCGTTCGCATGCCCAGCTTTCCAAACATACACCTCTACCTGCCAGGTAAATCTTGGCGCCGCAATGACTGGCATCATTCACCTTGAATAGGGATTGGTCCGGGCGTTCCAAGAAGCGCAACTTCCGCCCCCCTGGCGTTGCACAATCAAGTGCGCCCCTCTGCTATTTGCGTCGCACTTCGACCTACATACTTGTGAAAGCATGTTTGATATATCCAGTATAACATACAAATAAAGGTAGCCACATGAATGCACCATCACTATACAAACATTATTCCTGTAATTGGGTTCCCCTCCAATCATTGTATCCAGTACACGTATATGTTTAGTTGAATATTCACGATACCTCATGGCCGGGGTGGGCGGTAGCCTCCACCTAACCACCCATGCACAGCTCTCCTACAAACGATGTACAATCCGCCCATTAAATCCCACATTGTCCAATCACCGAGGCCTCCGGTGACCTGGGCCGACAACCAACCAACAGGGGATTTCCAACAAGGACAATGGGATCTCTGGGTAATCCCCGTCGCCCTTTACTTAAAGAGGCCGTCTTCTTCCGCTCCATGGGAAATCGCCAGCGGCTCATCGTCTTCCTAACCCCGTCTGCAGTTGTCAGTGGTGTCAGTTCGCTCAGACATCAAGGCTCGTTCTCTGCACTCTGACTTCGTCTCAGCACAGCACGGCACAGAGCAGAGCCCAGATTCAAGCCGGCTTTTTTTTTTTTTTCTTCTTTTTTTATATATAAAAAATTCCCACCTTTGCTCACGCTATCACCGGAGCAGCCAGCACGATGACCAAGGAGATCCCCATCCCCGAGCCGTGGGGTCTGCCCTTCTTAGGACACATTGCCGAGTTCAACCCCGAGACCCCGGGGCAAGATTGTATCCGCTTAGCAGACGCATTGGGTGTGTACACGACGTTCCATTTCCCGTTCGATGGCAGTGCGGAACAAATCGCTGATTATCATCCCAGGCGAGGCTTACCGCGTTCGATTCCCTGGCGGGAAAACCATTTGTTTTTTCTCCACAAATGCTCTAATCAACGAGCTCTGCGACGAATCTCGCTTCAAAAAGACACTGAACAACGTCCTTAGTGTGAGAAAAACACCAGTGTCATTCTCCAGAGCAGACCTAAACTAGGCACAGGAAGTGAGGAACGTTGCCAACGATGGCCTGTTTACTGTGAGCAGACTGCTCCGGACCAATCGCAAACCCCCCTCGGCTGTTGACGTATTCTAGGCCAAACTGGACGAGCCCAACTGGGGCATCGCGCACAGAATCCTGATCCCAGCCTTCGGACCCGTAACCATTCGCGGCATGTTTGACGAAATGGTCGATGTCGCAAGCCAGATGGCCTTGAAATGGGCTCGCCACGGCCCGTTGACACCCATCATGGCCAGCGAAGACTTCACCCGTCTCACCCTGGATACGATTGCCCTGTGCTCCATGGACTTCCGCTTCAACTCCTTCTACCGCGAAGAGCTCCACCCCTTCGTCAAGGCCATGTCGGACGCCCTCGTAGAATGCGGAAACAGGGATAGGAGACCGGCCTTCGTCAACTACTTCCTCCGGGGTACGGAGCAGAAGTTCTACGCCGACATCGACTTATTGCGTCAGACGGCCGAAGAGGTCATAAAGACCAGAAAAGAGCACCCGTCCCCTAGAAGAGACTTGCTGTCTGCCATGCTCGACGGCGTGGACCCCCAAACGGGTCAGAAGATGTCCGACGCCAGCATCATCGATAACCTGATTACTTTCCTCATCGCCGGCCACGAAACGACTTCTGGCCTGCTGTCCTTTGTATTTTACGAGCTTCTGCGGAGCCCAGCAGCCTACCGAAAGGCCCAGCAGGAAGTCGACGAGGTTCTCGGCCAAGGTCCCATTACCATAGATCACTTGTCCAAGCTGCCCTACCTGAATGCTGTGAGTTCAGATCGCCCCTCTTCTTTCTGGCGTTGACCGTCACACGTATCGGGCGATGCTCACGTTATTTCGTCCAGATCCTCCGGGAGACATTGCGACTTTCTGCCACAATCCCTGCTTTCGGCCTCGAGGCCAAGGAGGATACACTCGTTGGCGGCAAATATCGCGTTAAGAAGGGAGAGCCCCTCATAGCACTCCTTAGCAAAGCGCATCTCGATCCTGTTGTCTACGGCGACGACGCAAAAGATTTCAAGCCCGAGCGCATGCTAGACGAGAAATTTGAGCGCTTGCAGAGGGAATTCCCCAACTCGTGGAAGCCCTTTGGTAACGGCTTGCGTGGCTGCATTGGCAGACCGTTTGCTTGGCAGGAGGCCCTGCTCGCCGTGGCCATGCTTCTGCAGAACTTCAACTTCACCATGGACGACCCCAACTACCAGCTCAAGATAGCCGAGACGCTCACCATCAAACCCAAGGGTTTCTACATGCGTGCGACCCTACGGCATGGGATGAGCCCCACAGAGCTGGAACGGAGGCTCATGGGGAGAGGCTTGAGCACGACGGCTTTGCCATCTCGCCCGTTCGCGCAGACAAACGGCCACCAGACGAACGGCAATAAGGAAGCCAGCGTCGGTGGGATCCCTATCAGCATCTATTACGGATCCAACAGCGGCACGTGTGAGGCGCTTGCACAGAGACTCGCCACGGATGCGACGACTCACGGGTTCAACGCTACAACGGTGGAGCCCTTGGACATGGCTCGCGAGAATCTGCCCAAAAACCAGCCCACGGTCATCATCACCGCCTCTTACGAAGGCCAACCGCCCGAAAACGCAGCCCACTTCGTCGCCTGGCTCGAGAGCTTGAAGGCTCAGGAGTTGAGCAACGTTCCTTATGCCGTCTTTGGGTGCGGCCACCACGACTGGGTTCAAACGTTCCACCGCATCCCGAAGCTGGTCGACACCATCATGGAAGAGCGCGGAGCAAGCCGAGTCGCGCCTCTGGGGCTGACGAACGCTGCCGACAGAGACATGTTTTCGGATATCGAGGCCTGGGAGGACAGGCTTTTCTGGCCGGCGCTCACGGACAGGTACGACGTGACAGAGGCAAAGAACGCCGGCGGCTCGGGTTCCGGGCTTGTTGTGCGAGTTTCCAACCCCCGCACCTCGACTCTGCGGCAGGACGTCGAGGAGGCCGTCGTCGTCGGAGAGAGGACCCTCACGGCCCCCGGAGCGGCCCAGAAGAAGCACATGGACATCCGGCTCCCGCCCGGCATGACGTTCCGGGCCGGGGACTACCTGGCCGTCCTGCCCCTGAACCCGCGGGAGAACGTCGAGCGGGTCTTTCGCAGGTTCCAGCTCGCGCGGGACGCCTGCTTGACCATCTCCGGCGACAAGCGGACGCACTTGCCGGTCGACCAGACCGTCTCCGCGTACGACATCCTCAGCGCCTACGTCGAGCTTGCGCAACCCGCCACGAAGCGCAACGTCTTGAGCCTGCTGGAGGCCGCCGAGGATAGGGACGCCATCGATGAGCTGGGGCAGCTGGCCGGTGCCGAGTACCAGGCGGAGATCACCCAGAAGCGAGTGACGATCCTGGACCTCTTGGAAAGGTTCCCGTCCATCGCGCTGCCCATCGGCTCTTTCCTCGCCATGCTTCCTCCCATGCGCGTGCGACAATAGTAAGTACTGGACCAGGTTCATCCCCGAGACCAACCGGACGACTGACTTGACCGGCCAACGGCCCCCCTCCCACAGCTCCATCTCATCCTCTCCGCTCTGCGACCCCTCGCGAGCAACCATCACCTACTCGGTCCTCGGCGGGCCTTCGCTGTCGGGTCAGGGCCGTTACGTGGGCGTGGCGACGAGCTACCTCGCGGCCCTCGAGGCGGGCGACAAGCTCCACGTCGCCGTGCGGCCCTCGCACGCGGCCTTCCACCTGCCCCCCCAGCCGGAGAAGACGCCGCTCATCTTCGTCGCCGCCGGCTCCGGCATCGCGCCCTTCCGCGGGTTCGTCCAGGAGCGCGCCGCCATGATCGCCGCGGGGCGCGCCGTCGCCCCGGCGCTCCTGTTCTTCGGGTGCCGCGAGCCGGGGGCCGACGACCTGTACCGCGAGGAGCTCGACGCCTGGGAGGAGGCCGGCGCCGTCTCGGTGCGCAGGGCGTACTCGCGCGCCGCCGCCGCCGCCGCCGCCACCGGGGGGCGGGGCGAGGGGTGCAGGTACGTCCAGCACCGGCTCTACCGCGACAAGAAGGAGGTCGCGGACCTCTGGGCCAGGGGGGCCAAGCTCTTCGTGTGCGGGACGCGGGACGTGGGCAGGGCGGTCGAGGAGGCGTGCGTCAGGATCATCCTGGAGTCGGCCAAGGAGGAGGGCGGGCAGCCCGAGCTGAGGGACCTGGACTACGAGGGGGCGAAGAAGTGGTTCGAGGGGGTCCGGAACGAGAGGTTTGCTACGGATGTCTTTGACTGAGCGGCCGCTGTCAGGGGGGGGGGGTTCTCGGCGGGGTGGAAAGGGAGAGGTGGTGGGTTTTGCGGAACGACGGTTTCACGGCTGCTCACTCTGCGCAATTTAATACATACATCTGGAAGAGTACGGCCGTGTTCATGTGGGTGGTAGCCATGAGTGTTTGGAATAGCTGCAGCACATCTCCTTCTCGTACAACGTTCTTCCCCAAGATAAACAGTGGATCGCCGACTACGAGTTTCACAGGAATGAAAACGCGGTCCCGTTTGCCGCGTATACAAGGGGTTCAAAACCATGTACGACAAGAACGGGGTGATCCGGGCCCCAGAAGACCTTGGTCAAACAAGAAGCGACGGAGGCCGTCCTCCGCCAAAGTCCCGCGGTCCCCGTCAAAGGGATTTTTTGTCCAGCGCCCCTGGAGATGAAGGCGGCGGCCCTTGCTCGTCGGCGCGCGCCGAGCGGTGCCGCAGCCGCCATGACCGATGCTCCTTGCGGCCCCACCACGTGCGGGTTCGACGCCGTGAGAACGAGGGTTGCAAGACCGTCGGCGCTGTGCAGGATGCGGCCGTTCCAGAAGCCGCTTCGGAGGCCGTCCCGGCGGGGGGCTCTCGCGTAGCAGGCGGACCGCATCGTTGCGCACCCGGGTGTCGCGGCAGACCGTCCCGGCCCGGAACAGCGGCCGCGTCGGGCCCCCGTCCACGGTGAAGACCACGTCGGCGGCCTCGGCCACCTCCCGTGGGGCGTGAAGGCGTCTTGCCGCCTCCCGAGGGGGTCTTTGAAGGCCGGTCGGTGCCCGGCGCCGTCCGTCGGCGGCTCAGCGCCCGCCCTGGCCATAAAGATCTCGTCCATACTGCCTATGGACGCGGTCGTTGCACCTGGAGACGAGGTCGTCGCCTAGCCTCGGGTAGTCGGGCCGGGAGACGATATGTAACGAGTGCGTCACGTAGTTCTGCGTGGCTCCCCACCAAATACAAGCTCATAGAGGCGTTGCGAAGGACGAGGGCATCTTGCGGAAGGTGCTTCCCCCCCGGGAACCGCCCCTGCACCACCACGTCCGCTCGGAAAAGTCGTCTTCCCGGCCGCTTTCCTTGTCGTCGTCGCCGCAGGGCTCCTCAGAGTCGTCCCGGCCCCCACTCCGGAGGAAGCCGCAGGGCAAGGGCTGCTGGAGGAGCCGCTGGAAGATGCGGAAGGCGTCCGTCTCGACGGACCCGGCGCCGGCGACGCTCCGGCCCGGGTGGCTCTCCTTCTCCTCCTCCTCCTCTTCCTCCTCCTCGCACCGCCGCCGCAGGAGCGCCTCCATCATCTTCTGGCCGTTGTCCATGTGGGAGAGGGCGGCCCCCCGGTCGCCGTGCAGGACCTCGAAGCACACGAACAGGAGGCAGCACACGATGGCCGCCCGGAGGCTGGCGGTGTCCAGATCCGCCTTGCGTATCTCCCGGATGGCGCTCCCGTAGTACGACAGGGCGAGCGCGTAGTGAGGCCCGTTGGCGCCCAGCTGGGCCGGGCTCATGGGTCTCAGGCTCTGCCGGATGGCCTCGGCGATGCCGCCGACGGCCATGGCCGCGTACCTCACCGAGGCGTGCCGGCGGCTCATCTGGGGAACGGTCTCGCTCCACAGCGGCTCGTCGAAGATGCCGCCGCCCAGCTGGTGCCTGTGGGCGAGCCAGTGGTCAAAGTACTGCCGTTCCGTGGGGTCCCCGAACGAATCGCCGCCGGTGGCCCCGGCCGGCAGAGGCTGCTCGGCGCCGCTTGCCGCGGGTTTCTCTGCCGGGGGCGATTCCGAAGCCCGGCTCGCACAGGGTGTGCCGTCCAGGTCGCTGTCCGGCCCCGGCGTGGAGGCCGAAGATCCGCCCGAGGTGCTGTACCCCTCACAGAAGCCCTGCCACTTGACGCATCTCCGACACGAGGGCTTCGCCTCATCACACTTGACGTGTCTCCGCCTAATCCGGCGTGAGGAGCTGTTTTGTACGTTTTGTTCGAAGACGGTCCAAACTCACTTGCCTTCCTTACGTTAGCTGGAACGGAGAAAAAGAGAGAGAGAGAGAGAGAGAGAGAGAGCGTGGAAGATAAGAGCTGGAATGGCAGTGGCGGCTTACATGTGTGGCATCCTGTTCGGACTTTGGAGACACTCGCACGCTTAGCCCGTGGTCTCCTCTTCAAGGCAAACGTGAGCACCAGTGGCCCGTCTTCCTCTTTCCTGTACGTACGCTTCGGTCAGCTTTCTCACTGCCACCAACCAGGAATGGGTGTTGTCATGCATATTGTAAGGGGGTAAGGGGAGGGGGTGTGATCATACTTGGGGGCCGGTGTGTGACCCAAGGACTCGGTCCATGATACGCCGGGGTTCCTGGACACGAGAAAGTTGATCTGGCAGCTGCTGTGGTCGCCCACAGCTGATGACATCTTTTCAGATGCAGAAAGGGAAAAGAAAAAAGAAGAAAAAGGACGAGGAAGAGCGTGGAATGGAATCGAGAGAAGAAGAATCTTTCTCTCTCAAAGAGCGAGCAGAGCCGTTCTTTAAGAGCGAATCCTTCAGCTAACAGCAACTTTACAAGAGAGTTGGGGGCCGAAGATAGCCCCCAACTCCCCCTCTCTCCCTCCCCTTTCGATGATGATGAAGCTATTGATACCCCCCCTCCCCGGGGCCACCTTCGCCGGCCATCATGCACCCGAGCGTATGTATCATGCCAGACGAGGAAGAGCGCCCGCACGGCGGACACAAGGTACGGACAGAGTCCCTCGATTGGCTGCCCCCAGCGCTTTCCCGTACGTTAGGAATGTAATTATTCCATCCCTGGCAGATTGGCCCACCGGGTACGCCCCCGGGATCCCCCTGGCAGCCGACCTTGCCAGCCCTACCCAGCGTCTTTCCGGGCTTTGGGAGGGGCTGAGATACACTTTGGAATACATAGGACGCCCAGTCCCCTATGTTAAAATTGCAGAGTCCTCAGCTCTGCGGTGTCCCGGTCCCCGCAGGATGCGACGACACGGTGGCAGCAGCCTGTCAGCCTGCACATGCGCCACTCACTCTGGCACCCCTTGGGCCGGCTAGGTTTGCCTTGGGATGCCATGGTATTGGATACCGTCGCAACAACCCCTTCAAGGCAGAAGCCAAGCCCCGCGGCTGAAGAGGAAGAGTTGGAAAAACGAAAACCCGGCTCTCGAGCCGCGCCAACGATGCCCGCCCAACCTCAATCGTTTTGCCAGAGTGGGCCATCAGATATATACGTGATCAGTTGGCAGCGTAGTTTCCGGTATCGGTTTTGTCTTTGCTCCAACATGCACGCGGCACCGGTGCCGGTCAAAGCCGGGCCGGGACTCGTACAGCCATCGGTTGAAATTTCCCGGAGATTCCTAGAAATCCTTTTCGAACTCTAACCACCGAGACTGCAGAGCTCTCGTGAAATCCCTCGGGCAAACCCCTCGTCTTCCTCTCGACCGGGGCGTGAACTCGCAGCCCAGACATGGGCTAGGATATGTTGGTGATCGGCAAGATGTGGGAACTCCAGATGCCGGCCGACTACCATGACTGCCTTCGGCCACTCGGCGGAAAAGGAGTTTGTACTGACACCGCCGTAACTGCGGTGGCCCCCTACACGTACGCCCGACATGACTCTGCTCAGCAAGTCCAAACAGACAAGAGGGCACGGTGTCTCTGCAAAGCCATTTCTAAACTTGGAGGAAGCTCCTGCGTGTCTTTCGCACCAAAACCTCGCCTTCTCCGCGGAGCTGTCAACCCCGCAGCGACTATTACTGCTGGGTAAAGTGACATACATAGCTAGTCGACGTATTCAGTTCTTGATAGGGCCTCGGATTGGGCAGCGAATAAGCAGCCATACAAAAGTACGCTGCGCGGGGAGAGGGCGAGGGTCATGCGTGCTGCTTTGCCATGCTGTTCGGTGCCCAATAGACTGCTGACGCCAAGGGCATCCGCAGCTGGTCACCTCGCGCCTCAAATGGTGCAAGAAACGAATTACGGTATATAGCCTCCCCTGCTATATTTGCCAGCACAGCGAGCGAGTGCTGACAAGGGTCGTTGCCGGCCGGGTGGAACGAGAGTGAACTCGTGGTCGTCCACTCCAAGGCGTTCCGGTTGGCTGTTTGATGTATGGAAAACCCTTACATTACACACTGGCAGGGAGCGCCTCTCGTCTTGATGTAGGATCACAATGTGTTCTGGCTGCGATGCCGCTAGCGTCTCCAAGTCTTCAGCCTCTGGCTGCCACGTTGGCACCCTTGCAGCTAGCTACACCAGTAACCGCCCCGGCTATACACGCAAGGCCCTTGGGTCACGCCGTGCTATAGCGGTGACGCCGCTCCAAGTCGATGGCAACGACTATCAGACGGTGCCAAGACCACGGTCTGATGCGTTCAGAGATGTTTGATTCCAGCCCCGATGGCGAGGAGCCCGCCTCCCCGGCGTGGGTCCGAGACCCGTGATAAATGTTACTCGATCGGTGAGGTTATCCAACGCCATCGGAACCGGACCAGGCTCCGGTTCACGGTTCGCCAGCAGGGGCAGGGCAAGGTCTGCCTGGCTAATATTTGATTAGTCGATGGAATCATTCACGTCGACGTCCAAGGGGGTCGTCCGGATCACACATCTCCGACGCTCGATATTGTTTTATCGGCATCCTGCAAGCCTCCTTGCGACGCTGTTCCTCACCGTATCCAAGGGAGGTGTGCTCCCGTCAAAGTCCAGCCCTTTGGCGGCCTCCGTGGCGGTGTGCCTGTGTATCCGCCGCTATCAGAGGGGCCGTGGAGTGTGGCCTCGCTGGCTCCATTATTGAGATTGAAAGCTTCATGCATTGGGAGAAGTTGCTGTTCAGAACGCAAGTGACTGATGATGTCTCGCCTCTAAAACTAAGCTACGCGGTTTCGAGGCTCGTCTCATGTCAAAAAGGACCCCAAAAATGCAGGGCACGGGAACGTATCCTTGGTCCCCCCCCCCCTGAAGACCTGAGCCTCATGAGAACCAATCCTTGACGCGACCCTTGAAATTTGTCGCCTTGGGCTTCTCGGGGACGTATTCCGATTCGTGGAGGCGACCGGACCAAAGGTCGATCTCGTGCGCGCGAACGAACTGCCCCGGCTTAGCTAAACGGACTCTGTGCCGTGCGGCATGGGAGTGGCAAACCTTGGTCTTGTGGTACAGCTTCCAGGCGACAATGGGCGCGATGAATATCGGGATACCGATGTACGAGGCGACGAAGTCCGCGGTCGACCAGTTGCCCGCGAGGAACACGGAGAACCCGGCAACGAAGGTGACGATCGTTGAGCCGATGAAGCCGAACCAGGCCGTGTACGGCTGGAAGGGCGCTTTCCAGGGCAGGGTGTCGCGGCTGACGCCTTGGACCTTCATGGCGCGATGGAAACGGATGTAGCAGAAGCAGAGCGTCGCCCACGCGATCAAGCCGGCCACGGTGCTCAGGCTCAGAAGCCACTGGAACGCGTCCGCAGCACCTCCGGAGCCGAGACCTGCTACCGTTAGACAAAGGCGCTCGCCGGCCCGGGGGGGGGGGGGGGGCTGCGATGTTGCCCACTTACTAAGGTACGCCAAAGGGCCAAAGAGCCAGGCAGTGATGACGGCGACATAGGGGACGCCGTGCTTGGTGGTGCGCCCGAAAAACTGCGGCAGCTGTCTGTCCGTGGTCATCGCCACGACCATGCGCGAGCCGACCCAGCAGTACGAGTTGCCGGCGGACCACGCGGAGACGAGGATGCACGCGTTCACTATCGAGGGCAGGATGTCGATGCCGGCCTGGCGGATGGCGATGACCCACGGCGAGCTGTTGGCGTTTCCGGCATCGGAGACCAGGCCCTGCTCGCGCGGGTCGACGATGAGGCCGATGAGGAAGGCGCCGAGGACGTAGAACAGGCCGATGCGCCAGGTCACGCGGCGGGCGGCGTCGGGGATGGCCTTGTGGGGGTTGACGGACTCGGCGGCGCTGACGACGACGGTCTCGACGCCGATGAAGGAGAAGGAGGCGTTGACGAAGGCGGCGAGGAAGCCGAGGAAGTGGCCGGCCGGGCCGCCGACGCCGCCGTACTCGACGAAGGCGCCCGGGCGGCCCCAGTAGCGGAAGCCGACGGCCCCGTGGCTGGGCCCGCCGCCGGCCGTGATGACGATGGAGACGAGGACGAGGCCGACGAAGCAGAGGACCTTGACGGACCCGCCGACGACCTCGGTCTCGCCGTACCAGCGCACGCTGAGCAGGTTGCAGGCGAGGATGAGGAGGAGCGAGACGGTGATGACGACGGCGGGGGTGACGTCCGTCCAGTACGACACGAGGATCGCCGCCGCGGAGGCTTCCGCGCCGATTGAGACCGCGTAGCAGTACCCGTAGGAGATGGCGAGGGAGAAGCCGACGGCGGGTCGACGAAGCGGGTGGCCCAGTGAGGGAACGACCCGGCAGTGGGAATCTGATAACACCGGGAGAGGGGCGGGGGTCAGCTCGTCCTCCCGCTTGTCGAGGGAAGCTCATGGCCAAAAAGGAGAAGAGGGGGGAGAGAGAGAGGAGGAGGATAAGGGCTGACAGAGACCGCAGCCCACGACGTACCAGGGTCGCCAACTCCCCGATGCTTTGCATGACGCACCAGAGAATGGCGCCGACGACGATGTAAGCGAGCAGCAAGCCGGCGGGGCCGGCGTGGGCGTAGGCCGAGCCCGTGCCGATGAACAGACCGGTTCCGATGCCACTGCAAAAGCCGATCATGGTGACCTGGTAGTCGCGCAGGCGGCGCTGGGTACGGCCGCGACCGCCGACGCCGAGTTGGGGCTCCAGGATGGCGGCCTTGTCGCGGTGGTGGTGGTGGTGGTGGTCGTCGCCGCTCGACTTCTCGATGTCCCGGACGGCATCATTGTTGCCATCTGCGGCGGCCGGCCCGATGGACTCCCGCCTGTCAGCGTCGTATGCCGTCATGACTGAACGTCGCGTCTTCTCTGGTTTGACACACCTACACACCACACACGAACACTCTGGGCTACGAGACCTTGGCTGAGTGCGCGATGCACGAATGACAGAACGCAGGAGGGCTGTCAATGACAAGACTGGGGCTAGGGGACCAGGACCGGATTGATCAAATAGTCCCCTTTCCACCCGCTGCCGCAGGTTTTTTATCTTTTTCCTTCTTTTTTGCTTCGTTTTTTTTTTTTCTTCACTTTTCCCCATCTATTTCCCAAGGCAAGGTGCGAAAACGGAGAGGAACGGATGGCATCATGGCCCTGGTCGCGGGGCGTTGTCCGGGGGCTGGTGGGCCGCAAGGGGTATGTATATGCCTGTGATGCTAATGGTGAAGATGGCATTCTTTCGCCGAGCGCAGGTTACCTGCAAGGTGACTCGGTCTGCTCCGGTATGGGCCGGTAGCTCGATCAGATGTACACGAAGAAGTGACTGCCCACGTTTTCATGACTTATATGCCACCAGTGAACCCATGGCAATGCCTTGGAGGTAAACCGAGTCCCAAGTAACTCTCACAACCTTCTCCGGTCTCGGCGGCAAAGTATCGCAGACTGAAAAGAAAAAGGGGCCGATCTCAATTCCAGCTACGTAACATTCTTCACAAGAGGGCAGAGGCGGCGGGTCCGGGGCCGGGAAGAGTCCGTCCAGACAGGTGATACCAAAGTCATAGAAGTGGAGGCCACCCGCATTTCTTAGTGGCTTCGTTGCGTTGCCTGCTGAATAAATACCATGTATGGAATGTACTCTGGCACTTTGACAAGTGACTTTGACGACAGTACAGCCTGTCTTGTTGGTTGCGTTCGAAACTTGTTTTCCCATCTATACGCTTGCTGTATGCTTACAGCACACAAATGTAACTCATACATGTTTTGGGTTGAAATACGTTTAGGTCATAATTGAATGGAGTTGCAAGTACCATTATTTCGGAATGATGCACGTTATTGAGGCAGAATGATAAAAGGAATGAACTGAAATAAAACGGACCTGAGATGAAATGAAGTGCGAAGCAACCTGGATTCTCCGGTTAAGCACCAAAATTTGCTTGGGCGTATGGATGTTACACGATGTGATGAATGCTTCAAAGCCAAATACTTATTCTAGCTATATACAATAACACAAAGGAGTTCTATTGCCCAGCCAAGTCCCTGACTAACCCCAAAATAGCAAATACTCATATTGTTATTGAAACATTCCAAAGTCGCGGTTACTGGTTCTCACGCGTCGGACTTTGCGCAGCCTTCCTCCACGTCTCGAGCGACATTGTCGGGCTCAATCTAGCCATCATCACCACTGAGGGGCGTGTATTCGGAAACGGCCAACGAGAAGTGACTAGTCTGGTGAGTGTTTCGGCAGTGCGGGCAGTGCGGGCAATTACAACTGCGGTCGAGAATATTAGACTAAAATGTAAATCTTGTATGGCCAAGGCGGTGCGGTGCGGTGCGTTCAATACTCTGGCGAAGAGCAAAAGCGAGTGAGCTCGCTGATCATCACGGTCGACCCGTTGATGTAGAGCATTTCACTTGTAGAGCACAAATAGAAACAACAGGCCCCGCAATGGCACAGAGACAGATGGAAAAAAT
Source organism: Colletotrichum caudatum (assembly GCA_030867225.1). Lineage (NCBI taxonomy): Eukaryota > Fungi > Ascomycota > Sordariomycetes > Glomerellales > Glomerellaceae > Colletotrichum > Colletotrichum caudatum. The sequence continues at coordinate 33,123 of MU846335.1, forward strand.
CAAACATATTATTATCATCATCGAAAACGACAGGTCACGACTCTCTGGCCATCCCTGATATCACCCGCAGATCACAGGTCTGTCTCCTGGGTTATCTTGGCTTATCAGAGACATTCCCAAAATCAAAACCTTCGTTCAGATACTCCCTCGACTCCTTCGACTCGGCATCAACTGCATTCAGGTTACGCCCCAGCCAGGCGCAGTCATAGAATGTAACGCATGCCCACAACTTGATAAAAGAATGAACATAGGCAAACAGGATTTGGAAAGTCAGCAGAGGAATGTCGGCGGGGTGGCGCAGGATGTGCGGCCACAGCTTGATTGTTTTAGACCACAGAATCCAGAGCACGAGCTTGAACACGCTCGCCGAGAAGAGCCCGTCGCTCCAGGTCGAGCGCGCGAGAGAGAAGACCAACGCGCCGTCCCAGAGCAGGGCAAAGTTGAAGAGCGCGGCCCCGTACACTGCAAAGTAGGTAAACGGCATGCGCCAGGTGGAGGGGCCCGAGACGCGCCTCAGCATGCAGGGGTTGCTGCGGAACGTCGTCCTGGCCCAGCGGATGAGCTGGCCCCTGAACTTGGCCGCCGACTCGTCGCCCAGCGTCGTCTCGACGGTGCAGTCCCTGGTGTGCTGGAACTTGATGTCCCACCCGAGCCGGCACGCCTCGCGGGTGAGGAAGTTGTCGTCGTCGGGGCCGAGGCCCTCCTTGCCGCCAAAGAGCCCGAAGAAGAAGCGCTCGTTGCAGTACCTATGCATGAGACCGCCGGACCTGAGGAGCCTGGTGCGGTAGAGGGCGGTGCGGCCGGAGACGACGAAGACGCCGCCGTCGACGGCGTTGGAGGCGCGGAGCTCCCAGTTGTGGCGGAGAAGGTAAAGGCACCCGATCAAGTTGATAATGGAGGACATGGACCACTCACCTTCCGTCGTCCTCCGAACGCGCTTGTGAGGCGCAACTATACCGACATTCACGTCCTCGAAGGGGGCGAGGGCTGAGGGGAGGAAGTCGCGGCTGGGCCAGAAGACGTGGTCGTCGGCCAGGACGGTGAACTCGGTCCGGACATGGGCCACGGCGTGGGCGACCTGACGGCGCTTGGAAGGGTGGAGGATGGCGCTGACGCCGATCTCGGTCGACGGGTACTCGCGACGGTAGGCCCGGGCGGCGGCCTCGGACAGCGCCCGCATCTTGGCGCCGACGGTCACGATTAGGATCGAGGCGGGGCGGTTCTCGAGGATGGATAGAATGCACTCGTCAAACTTGGGGTTGCCCACATCGATCGTGGGGAGGATCACAGTGACGTCGCGGCGGTCCCAGTTCGGGTGGCGGCTGACCGGCGTGGCCCTGTACCGCCATGACCCCCAGATGTTGATCATGAGCCTGGAATAGCGGAGGAAGAACAGGAACACGAACGCCGAGGTCCAGTATTCCGGCGTTTTGCTCTGGATCGCGGAGGCCGCTCGAGAGATGTAGGGGCTAAAGTCTGGACCAGTAAGCTTCCACGCAAATGTCAAGAGGGTAAGTATCGGATGTGCGAAAACAAAACGCAGCGGTACGGTTACAAGGTATCCGAGATGAACGAAAACAGAACTGACGGCTCTCGGGGCTCGAAGCTGAGCTGCTTGCGCTTCGGTTTGGTGTTGCGGCATTGTGTCGATTCTAGGAAACGTATTTGGCTGCTCAACTTCTATGGGTGAGATGACCGGTAATTCAATGTGTCTTGTATATGAAAAAGCGCGCCTTTTCTGGTAGAATGTAAAGATTGGTTAGAGTCTGTAGATTGTTTTGTAAGTTGGAACTGATGCTAGTAGTGTCCTTCGATCAGCGGCACTGATGCTATTATATGTTGAAGTGATGGCACCTGCCCCCATTGCCCCCAACAAAGCCTGCCGTGTTGAAGACAAAATCATTGTTTCAAAGAACAAGGAAAGTTGTCAGGTAATGTGTTCTCTGCAAGGTCTCTTGCATTGTCTACGCAAGTGTTCCCGGGTGGACTCGGACTTTGAGTAGAGCACAATGCGTCCTTGTCTCCCAGTACACCGATTAATACATTTGTTCGCTTCAAGACATAACTATGTGGGGTTTGAAAGGCAACAATCCTTTTGTCGAGAGCGTACCTTTTGTATAAAGGAACATAGGAAAAGAAAAAGTTTGAACATAGGTGAAGAAAAAAAGAAGAAGAACCGATACTCAGTTACTACGAATGAAGAATTTCAAATTAAGACAGACGGAATTTACAATCAGACTTTGGGCTCTATACATTGCAGTAATTATCTTCCCTTTAGAGCCAGAGAGAGCACGTAATTTCTGAAGTAAATTTTGCAAAGGCGTATGCGGCGTTTGCAACGGATTATCATTAGCTCGCCAGACATCGAAAACTGTCCTCCATCTCCCTCTACCTGGACATGATTACTTCTATATCCGTTTGGGGATATCTAAGCTTATGAGACAAGAAATTCGCTCTTGATTCGGCGCTTCGACGCGTTAGCGACCTATTATGATATCGTCCGCAATCTTCTCCGCCAGCGCATACACGGCAGACTGAGGATGCCCCGGGAGAGCAAAGGGGAAAGTGCTCGCGTCTGCCACTCTCAGCCCCTGAACGCCAAACACGCGCCCGCGGCTGTCGACCACTGCCTTGCCGGACGCGACATCCTCCTCCCTACCCATAGCCACGGTCGAGACCGGATGCCATACTTGCCCGATGTTGGCCCTCACGTACTCCAGGATCTCCTGGTCGGTCTGCACGGCGTCACCGGGGAGCGCCTCGGGCCCGGTCTTGAAGCCGGGAGTGTCGGCGAAGGGCGAGGCCCAGGCCGCGCGGAGACGCTTGACGGCCGCCACGGCCAGCTCAACGTCGGCGGGGTCGGAGAGCCAGTTGAGGTTGATGGCCGGCGGGACGCCAATGGACGCCGAAGAGATGGTAACGTTTCCGCGCGAGAAGACGAGAGGGAGGTAGGCGGCGAGGGTGCCGCCCGTCTGCCCCGGGCCGGCGGAGAAGGACCCCGCGACGAACGAGAGCTGAGGCCAGTCCGAGGGGACGGACGCGAGCTTCTCGCGAGTGGACCGGGAGAGCTTGGCAAGCGCGGTGTCGGGTAGTCGCTCGTAGGCCAGGAAGCCTGCCGCAGAGCTGTAGGGACCCGTCCCGGACCTGAGTTACTCCTCGACGAACCCAGAGTCGAGCGCGGGGTCGCTGGTGAGGGACTGCTCGGAGGGCGTGCTCACCGGGTACGCGACGAAGATCTGGACCGGGTCCTGAAGATTCCGACCGACGCCGGGGAGGTCGGCGACGACCGGGATGGAGAGTTCCTCGAGCCGCTCGCGGGCTCCGATCCCGGACACCTGGAGGAGCTGGGGAGAGTGGAACGTGCCGGCGGTCAGGATGACCTCCTTGCCGGCCCAGAGGACGTACTCGAGGCCCTGGGTGACTACGCGGACGCCGACCGCCCGCGTGTCGTCGAAGAGGATCTTGGTGGCGAGGGTGTGGGTGTAGACGACGAGCTCCGTGTCCCCGATCGCCCGCTGGAGGAAGCTGCTCTCGCTCGTGGACCGCCGCGCCCTCTCGGGCTCGATCGTCGAGGGCACCCACGCGGCGTGCCCCACGAGCTCGCCGCTGCTGAAGCCTTTGGGGCTGATGGTCAGCCCGAGGCTCTGCACGGCCCCGGAGAGCCAGGTGAGCGTCGGGCCGACCCAGTTGTTCCAAGATACCTGCAGCGGACCCCCCTCCGCATCGTAGCCGTCGGCGTCGAACCGCGCCGTGGCGTTGGCGTTCCGGCGCTTTCCTTCGTCCGGCGGCGTCAGGTCGACGGAGCGCCGGAAGTACCTCAGCATGCTCTCCCACCGGAACGTGTCGTCGCCGACGGCGTCGGCGAAGAGGCCGCAGGAGCTCTTGGTGCCGCGGACGTATGACATCGTGTTGATGGCCGAGGAACCGCCCAGCGTCTTGCCCTGCGCGTAATGGATCCTCCGGCCGCCGGCGCCGGGGATGGGCTCGGAGACGAGGGACCAGTCCATCAGGGGCTGCGGGGCGAAGCCCGGCGATGGGTCGACGAAGGCGATGCCCGTCAGCGAGAGAAGGGGCACGACGCTGCTGTTGCCATTCTCGACCTCGTAGAAACCGCCGGCCTCGACGACGGCAACGGAGGCGGTGGTGGCGGCGAGGCGCGAGGCGAGGGTGAGGCCTGCGGTGCCGCCGCCAATAACGACGCAGTCGTAGCTTGCGTTGCGTCCGGGGTAGCCGAAGGCGGAGGAGGGAAGGCGGCGTTGGGCGGCGGCGAGCAGGCCTGCCAGCAACAGGATCAGAGCTTGCGACAGCATCGTCAGATTGGGCTCTATTTGATTGACACAGGAACAGGGATTCCTGGTATGTCGGGCGCGTCTAGTCTGTTCGAGGGAAGCGTGTGGCTTTCCCAAGACGACATTGTGAGTGAAGTGACGGATGCCTCATTAAGTTCCCCTCCTCCATCGCGATTTGATAACCCCATCAACACACACGGGGGTGTTGACCGAAGACAAGGGTCGATGAAGATGGTGGGATTCCTGCGCGAGCTACTGCTGCACGCTCATGCGAGAGCTTCCTGATCGAGCCCCTGGCAATGGACTGGATGCCTGGGCTTGAAGCTGAGGATCTCTAGGATCGACTCAGATCCCATACGTACTGTCATCGAATCGGCTGTTTATTTCGATCGTCCGTCGGTGTGCCTCCTCTTTTGTGGCTTTGACAACAGGACGGGAACGCCACGCTGGTGTTGCAACATATCGGGATTGCGGAGAAGTCTGAGAATGCCGGCCGCCGCCTAGTGGATTGGAGGCGTTACATTGCATGCTTCGAGTGCCCGTAATGTGCTATTTACCAACCTGGAGAGACGTGCTGCAGGATAACGGATCATATCAGTCCCATGTTCGACATCAGCGCTAGTGCAGGCTGATGCAATGGCCCCAAAGCCGAGTATTGATTATTTAATGAGTTATGTCAAGCTAGAGCTTGTGAGACTGCTGGTTCGGCTGCGGAACCTATGCAGGGACAAGGGTAAAATGATGATGGTACCGTGAGATAGAGCTTGGCCTCGGAGACGGAATTTCAAACTTTCCCATTACAACAACATCGATCGATGCCCTTACCCCTGAGCAACGAGCAACCCGCACGTCGGTTCCTCCGTAGGGATGCCGCCGCGGCCAATGGATCCATCCGCCGGCGACCCAAACCTATGAGGCTCCGTCTGGTCCGGTCTGTACAAGATCGGACAGCCCGAGAAGGGTGAGACCATCTTTGTGAGCTCCGCCGCCGGGGCCGTGGGGCAGCTGGTCGGGCAGATCGCCAAGCGGGAGGGCCTCACCGCCATCGGGTCTGTGGGTTCGGACGAGAAACTCGACTTCATCGCCAAGGAGCTTGGTTTCGACGCCGGCTTCAACTACAGGAACGAGAAGCCCAAGGACGCTCTCCCAAGGCTGGCGCCTAACGGCATCGACATCTACCTTGAGAACGTTGGCGGGGACCACCTCGAAGCGGCCCTCGCCTCCATGAATAACGATGGACGCATCGCTGTCTGCGGCATGCTCGTCGGCAAGAACTTTGGCAAAGCTGTTCTAAAGGACAGGTAAACAGGCCACTTATTGAGTGTTTAAAGTTTCCAATAGAAAAGGAGCACGGGCGAGAGTCAATAAAGACCTTGTTTTCCCCAAGCCAGGTACAAGGTAAAATAAATTGATCTCAATTTCACCCGAAAGTCAACTGTGCAAGTGTCTAACCACTTATATGGCCGGCACCTACACCACCACGGCTGGTAAGCCTCGACAACTGGACATGTTCCGTCACGCCAACTCCAACTCTCACCAATCCAAAAAGTCAAACCCGGACGCTAAACAAGCTAAGCAGTACGTAATAAACTTAAAGCAGATTTTAGTTGGGATGATTAGGATAGTTAAAGTGGCTAGGAGTCACTGAGTCAGTTGAGATTCAGGTTAGTTATAATTCAAGTGACGGATTGTGTTAAACTATCATTCTGACCACGATTCGTACGCATGAGTCAGTAGCCCAGAAGCCTATTTAAGGGCCAGCTTTAAGCCACCTTGACTTGGAGAAAACAAGCCTTCTACATCAACAGCACGCGTGCCAGAGGACTTCATCCAGTCCTTCCAACAGATTGTGATATATCTGTATGTCTGCCCAATTTGGTTAGACACTTGCAACTTACTAAAACCGTACTTACGGAATAGCTAATGTCACGATAGGTTCATGCATTTCCACCTTCTGCAACAGCTGTCACGAGTTAGAGCACACAGCAGGGCATATGGTAATTAAGGTCTAAAAGGCTTGGTTCTAGGTAAGTGAAGCTGCTA
>MU846336.1:0-34621 GCA_030867225.1 Colletotrichum caudatum
CATGGTTGCTGACATAAGAACGGCTTCATAGCTGTGTAGGAATAAATCGATTTATCAATCAATCCTTAATCCTTTCTGTGTTTTTACCATCGATCGTTTCAGAGCGGCCAAACTTCAGACCACGCTCATGAAACAGTAATGGCTTCGCTACTTTATATCGGCCAAAGTCTCCGTGGCCGTGTAGCGACATATTCTATTGTTAAGGAACTTCATCGGGCAGCAGATCAAGGAGCTGTTTATCTCGGAAAGTGTGCATCCCTTCACCCTTTCAGATGAGATGCGGTGACTAATGAACACTGAAGGGATGAGAGCGGAAGAAAATGTATCGTGAAGAGCATTCGGGGCCACTGGCGTCTCGAAAATGAGGTCTCAATTTTGCGCAAATACCAGGCTACGAGCCTCTTGTTTCGCCCACTTCAGGATGAGATTGTGGACCCACTCGACCCGCCGTCCATCATCTTGGAATATCTTGACAGCGACCTCGGTGCCGAGTCAAAACGGCAAAGGTTATCTCGACCTGATATCAAGAAGGTGGCTAAAAGTGTGCTGGAAGCCCTCCGTATCTTGCACCGGGACGGCATGGTCCATACTGGTTCGTGACTGGGTACCTGGTACCACCTTGATCCAAGCAGCCCGCAACTAACCCTCTTGTAGATATCAAACTGGACAACATATTCGTGAATCTTGGTCAGCAAGGTGACCCTGAACGATTCACCGATATCCGGCTAGGAGATTGTGGGGGTGTAGTTTCCAAGCACTCCAAGTTTGCCACGGAGCCGGGCCACCTCATCGGCGCCAGTTTTACCCGTAGCCCCGAAGCACAGCTCGGTCTCTCATGGGGGACATCGACGGACATTTGGTCCTTTGGAAACGCCGTACGTATATTGATTAGGCTCTTTGGTTTATGGGTACATATTAACGTGGACGCTATATGGAGATTCTCACCTTATTGTACGGTGGAGGGTTTCATCTCTTCAATCCTGCCAATGAGGGTTGTAAACCCGAAGATGAACACTATGAGCTGGTGGTATTATCCCGGATGTACCGATATTTTGGCCCTTTCCCGGATTCCTTCCAAGAGATCGCCGACGATAATGCCCGCGGCATTATCGACTTCATTCACAGCATGGGCCCCCCAACGAAACCCTTTCGTCAAGTCACACCTCGCGAGATACCGCCTGCCGACCGGGATTTTATTCTTAAGATCATGAAGCTGGATTACCGTGACCGTCCCACTGCCGATCAACTTCTGGAGGACGAATGGTTTAGTGAGGAGTCTGAGGATACTCGAGAGCCACTGCCTCCTAAGTAACAAGAAGATCCAGCACCTAAGAAGGGGAAAGCTGTATATATATGGAAGTTTAGTGATCCTTGCATGAACTCCATCCTTTAAGGACAAATAATACTCGTACTCCTACAAAACTAGGCCCAAGGCGGTCAGATGCCAGTACTATCACCTTTGTCTCAGATTCTGAAGATCTGCACTCCTCATCGCAGTCTACAAGACTTTGTTTGCATCCACCGTATAGTCTCCCTTCTTATTGCCTCTGTTATTGAACTGCCTGTCCAGGATGTAAGTGAGAGTTGCGGGTTTGCCGGTCTTACACATGTTGTCAACCTAAAAGAGCATTCCAGTGTAAACCATTTTGGCGGCACTGAGAATCTCAGCGTCCACAGCACGAAATTCAAGTTTTCTTAAAGGAGGATAACTCAAAATGACCTTGATAGTTTTCATATCCTGGCGGCCAGGAACAAAACTAATGCCAAGGCGTTGCCGAGGTGAGTGAAGTATAAACCCTGATTCTCCAACTTTTATCACCTTGCCTTCTCCAAAAAAGCTGCCAGTAGTAAGATGGTCAAGAGTTTTGCGCACTTCAACTTACAAGGGCAAACGCACGCCTCAATTGGGGAATCTGTGGGCTGACTAGAAATCTTGTAGGATAGGATTTATATAGTCGCCTGATAGATGGTACGTCTCCTTGCGGAAAGCATAGCCACAGTCCTATCTCATCCGACTCTCACGTAACTTATAAGCTGTCTCCAAATAAGAGATCGAGGCGATGACCGCTCTATCCGCCCTTGCTTTGGCCCCTTGTGATGTGATGCGTGTTTAAAGTAACACCTAGTCGACGTATGGCTTTTCCAAACCTATCTGTCCTCTTAAGTATCCACGACCCACCAATACCCGTCTGCGTTGTCAGGAGAGATATTTGATCCTTCGATATGTTAGCTGCTATATATATTAAGCCAGAAGCATGGTGTCAGTCACCCAAGTGGTATTGTAGAGATCTTATAAGCTGACAGAGTAAGATATCCCACGTCTGTAAATGGGGTTTGTTGACGCTTGGAGATGGACATACATAGCTAAAGAACCCTAATACGAGCTGATTAGATCGTAACATGTTATCGGGGCGGTAGTGGCTCATGTCCCCATTGAAAAATAAAAACGCCTCTTTCCAATTCAAACCCACTGGTGGCGCCATTTTAGTCTCACTGCTGGCCTCGTGACAGTGAAAGGGTAGAGATTGGAAAACTGATTGCCACTAGCGTAGCGAAAATCTGGTGAGGATCTGCTCCGATACCCAAGTTATGATTTTAAAATAATCACAAAGCGCGGATCGATGAAGCCATTTCATGGGGGCCGGATCTCTGTTGGAACATTGCCATACCACGTACTGTCGCTATGACATTTGTGACTTGGTCGACATTCATGACCAATGTCATGATACTCGGGGTCTGGAAATAACGAGTTCGAACTAGGTCGGACGTCGTTTATATCGCTGGTTAAATGTGACTTTTGAGCTAGCGCCATGGTTACCTGTGGCCCCATCTTTGTCAACGCTGCTCGGAGGCTTGTTAACCCTTTTTTCAGATTGGCAAGTAGGTGCTGTGGCTGCCAGAAAGAGGCAAACAAAACCTGTACGTAAAGCTGACGCCGGCACGTATAGGAATGGCTGAAGTATCGTGACTAGAGTGAAAACATTGTCGAAAAGCGCACCGTGGAGAGTTGCTCCTTATCTACAGTACAAGCCCGACCCTAGTGCGATGACACGATAGAGCCGCAAAGGAACACTTTGGCTTGGACTTTTCTACTGTCTAGGACGACAAGGAATGAAGTTGAAGCAGCTTTCGGCTCAGGCAAACTCGCTAAAATACAACCTTTGGCATAATCTGTTTTTGGGCATATCGCCAAAAGCTGCTGCACTACGGACTTAAAGTTGGCAAGAGAGCTACTTCCGGCTCGAGCTAAGGCACGACGTAGGTCCATTGCAAACAGGACCTACGACAGTAAATCTATTGCAGATGTGTCGCGCGTCCCCGAATACCCTTTCGCGCCGCTGTTTCGCGCTACGGCGTCAATGAACCCATCGTTCCGCTTTGACGACGTTGATATCTTGGTGAATCGAAACAGCCTTAGGAAACTCCTCGATTTCTCGGCGGGACGGCGGCAAGATAACTTTCGCGTCAACCTGCATCTGGTTCACCAAACTCTGGTCATCGAGCGTTGCGAGAGAACTGCCCGCGAGCTGATCAGCGGTTCCAAGAGTTCCGGCTGGGGCAGGAACTTTGAGCGCATGTTCACGGCGTACCCACCTGGACTAAAAGAAAGTACGGCACATCACCGGGCTCTTCGATATCAGCTGGGTGATCTCTCATGTGTGGTCCGTTTTGAGGTGGACGCATGCTACGAGCAAATGGGCGGGAGCAGCGGCCCGAAGTCGCTCGAGGGTGCAATGGGGCGGTTGGCAGTAGAAGACGGTCCTGGGGGGGCTGCTGCCCCCCAACCGCCAACACAACCGCCGATGGCTCAAGCGACGGCGGCAGAAATCAAGACGGCAACCAAGCCCAAAAGCCCAAGCGCGTACATGCCACAGCTCTGGTTCGGCAGAACGCCCTGGCTTATCATCGGACAGCACGCAAAAGGGACCTTTGAAAAGCTGAAGATCACCGATACTGCGGCTTTGTTTACGAGCTGGGAGGAGAGCCACCAGGCCGACCTACGCAAGTTGATCACGGTCTTGGCCCGACTACGCGAGGCCGTCAGAGAGAATGGGAGCAGCCACTGCGTCGCGATATATGAGAAAACTGCGGAGAGTGCAAGCATTAAAGTGTACCCTTCATCCATTGTAAAAAAGGCTTTGCCAGATGATTTGGGGCGCATGCTCTGGGATTCGTGGTCAAGTGGCCCGCCCGCGCCATGAAAATCATACAGCCATTTCTCACTTTCCGAACTTGCTCAATCATGTCTTGACCATCTGGTTTCAAGTCCCACGATCGGCTCTGTCACTCAAGACTCAAATATTGCTTCCACCCTGTAGCGTGTTGGCTCATGGTTATCAACGCCTTAGTCAATCAGGCGTTAACATGTTGGGCTTTCGTATCTCTACGAGTGCTTACGGACCTTTCGCGTAGATTATGTCGCCGGAAAGCCACGACTATTTTGGCAGGGTGTTTCAAACTCGCTATGCCTCTAAAACACGTGATCATAAAGCAACCCAGGATCTATTGCCTTGAAAATCCAGCGGGCCAACCCACGAAAGGCGAGGAAGGCTTACGTGACGAACAGTAAATCGTGGCAGGAATGTGCTGTTGGGCACGTGCCGGGACGCTTCAATCATTCCTCCAGAGGCCCGCCCCCAACGAAACATGTGCGCCCCGGCTCATGGTGGCGGACATGAGGGAGCACCTTCCTGGCTGTGAAGCTCGTACACAACCCGGAGTATGGTCTCTTTGATTTTATGGGGGTACGTTTTGTGGTACATGCGACGCCGGAGCCCGGCATGACTCCGCGTTCAAGTGGAAACTACTGCGAGGTCGCCGATACTGAGGTGGGAGTGAAGAGAACGAAGACGGGTTTTATGGATCGAGATTTGCACAGCACAAAGGAAGCTGTGCGCTATGTCCCCTACTCATGGGCCTGGCCCGTACAGAAGTAAAAGGAAAGCTCGATCCTGGGTATCGGAGAACACTTATTATCGGCTTCTCAGAATGTCTGTCTGCTGGATGGAAAATCTAGATGCAGATCAAATGGGCTCGTGATCACACCATATCTACCTCCCTCTCTATTCCTTGTATCTCCATAGTATGGCACGGCGACGGCGTCAAACGCCAAAAGCCTTGTACATCTATTCCACTGTGACTCTGTATGTTAAGACAGACTAGGAAAACACTCGCACTCGAACAGATATGATCGTCCTCCCTTCCCCAACCTCAGCTAGTGCTAAGCAGCCTGTGATAACATCGTGATGCATGATTCACCTCAAGTGCTACTGCGCTTTGACAATAACCTGTCTCTTAATGCTCCTCCCCAAGTTCGTGTAGCCTGCGAAGCAGTGAGTGCACGCGAGCATGCTCATGACGTTCATCCAAAGCATCGACTATGAAGAAAACCTTAGAGAATGTCTCTGCGATAAGCTCCACTCCTTTTGATAGTTCCTCTTCCGATGAATCCGTAGTATTGTCGATGTGCCTCGGGAAGCTGTGGTCCAGTTCGGGCTTGGAATATGAGACTCGAGAGTGGATGGCTATGCGTTGGTTCTTGGTGTCTCTTGGCGCCGCAGTGAATATTGACGATGCCGTTGGTGGAAGCAGTCGCTTTTTCTTTACACAGCCATTCGACAACGACTGATGCCATAGTGGTCTTTCCCGCACCTTGGACGTCATAACAAAACAATATGCCTCTTTGTTCAGACACCCAGGACCGAAACTGCTTGCTCTCGAGCAGACACCTGCCGACTCCATCATAACGTTGGCAGGCAATGAGAGCCGGAGGACTTGAGGGGCAAATCCAGCTGATTGCGATGCGGACTGTGTCGGCCCCATCGGTTTCTCTCGTTTCCGCATCGTCGAGGACAACCTTGACTCTTTCTTCTCATGGCAACAGTGTAAGCGGGTTGTTGGTTTCGAGCTGCTCCATCAGCATCTCCTTTACTACCTCTGCTATCTGGAGTAGTGGTGAGCAGTGCTTGTTAAACCGGCGCGTGCGGGTTGTGACCCTGCGGAATAGGCTCGTCTCTGGTAGTGTGTGGACGTCCGTCCACGTCTTGACTGTTTTCCTCCAAAGGCGCTCTTTCGCAGTAAGTATGTGAGCCTCCGCTTCTGCCACGCTTGTTGCAGCCGTGAGAAACGTGCCGACTATCGCCTTCGCCGATAGCTTCTGTACTCTGTTGATGGGCCCTATGAGCTTGCCCTTACTGACTCTTCTACCAATGCAGGTTCGCTCACTGGAGGGAAACCCTATCTTGTACGATGGGCTAGGGAAAATCTGCCTTGCTACCTCGACGCCTGTGTGATCTGCTAGCGTTCTAATGCTTCCCTGTCATCTATTGCATCTGTATTAATCCATTTTGCAATATCTGGACCCTCAGCATCTCGCAGGTCAGATTAGCGTTTACCTCTCATGACTTATGGTCGTCACTCCTTGCTCTTGGATAAACTAGGCCTTACCGTGCTGTGTTAGGCTAGAAAGAGCGGAAGTCTACAAATTGTCATGGTCCTGCTTCGACATCTAGATGAGATAGGTGTCGAAGCCACTATTGCAGAGGCGGCAATAGGAAATCGGGTCAACCGCAAGCCATATTACTGATGCGAAATGTGTACTTGGCAACACGCTTATCCCCCCTTCCTAATTCCTTGCTTACAGCCCTCACATAGCTCCCTTTTGTGAGGGTTCTTTTTGTCATTCGCAAAATAGGCGGGTTCTGCCAACTTAAGAATTTCAACTTGGACCTCTTCCACAGTCTAAAAGCGCAGCCGAATTCTCCTGCCCGTTTGGCTGGCGGGGAAATAGCACAATTAACTCCGTCGCTATTGCACTGGGGAAAGAGAGAGGCGCTGCCTCTAGGAGCAAAATACAGCTCTCCAATATCGGCGGCTGGTTCCATTTTCGTCAGCCGAACAGAAAAGTCAACTCTGGATATTCTGAAGAATTAGTATATCAACTCCCATCCCCGAATCTCATACATATTTACCTTATTTCGTTATACCACAGAGATGGCTGCCTTTTTTTGCGATAGGTTTCTGTATCGTTTGTTAGTATTGTCTGGTCTCATGTGCGTTCTTTCGGGACGCTTGGGGCTGACGGAGACCGTCGTTGTGTCCAGAAGAGATAGCCCAACCGGCACTGATGGGTTTTTATCTTCCTGTGTTGAGTGGGGTGCGTTGATGAACGAGAAGTACAAAGTGGCAGCGTATTGTAGATCAAGAGGTGGCGTATGGCGCTGGTCCGTCCTCGACCTGAACGCCTGTCTGGTTAACCACCAGGGCGAACTACTGGCACAAGACGAGTAAGTTGCGACAATATGGTTGTGGCGAATCTGACATCGACTAGCGGCCTTTTTTTCCGCACATGTGGCCCTTGCTGGAACGATAATTCAACTTCTTCGTGGGCGAATTATGCTTGCAGTTGCGAGATCTCGGCGGGAGAGGGGAGACATACTGCGAATGGAATTGACCTCAGTATGTCGAATGACTGAATCGCTCTAAAACACCGCTAACTTCTTGTAGACGATCTTCTGGGGAATGATGACGGTGTTCTCGTCTGTGGCCATCAAAGAACCCATGGTGAGGTAGTGGACGAGGGGAAAATCACTTGGTCGGGACCGGACCTTTTCTTGAAACCATCCTAGATAGAAGTCGGGGTAAATAGAGCGACGAAAGTTGGGACGGAGCCAGAGGGGAGTATAGGCGCAACCACACCTCTTCCCACGCCTGAAGTGTGTCCTGGCCTAGAGAACCACTGCTGATAGGCCGTTCTTCCCTTATATATAACCAAGGAATGGATGGCAATGCCCTCTGCAGACTTACATTCAACGATAGGCACCCAGGCTGCTTCCCCCCTCTATCTTCGCCGCAGCCCTGCCCAGGACCAGCCCATTATCTTCCTTGCCCTCATTGATGCCAGTCTTAGCCATGTTGTATCTGTTTGTTGGTTGGTATACGAACAAGGCGAGAAACGGAAGACAGTCCAGTGGTGCCATACCTTTAGATCAATGATTCTGGTGATGTCGCATAGCAAAGAAACAAAATGACAGATCAATTGGTCTGACCTCCCTCGGTTGGTAGAAAAGTATTATAAACTCTCGTAGGAGTTCTAATTTACATAAAAATGAAGCTCAAGACATCAAAAGACACACATGGGGAAGCCAGTCATGGTGTGCCTAAATCAAGCTGCAATCAGAGGCCATCGATCGTCAACAAAGCAAATCGATTCGCTGACAAAGGGAATCGATTCGCTTACATAAGTCGACCTCTCCGAAAGGAGCAGGGCACCCCAGACTCCCCTTGTTCTACAATATTGTATAATTTTCCCATTGTTTAAACGAGTTGTCCTGGAACGTCTTTTTGCAAGCTATCGGCTTCTCCACCGATAAGTTTGAGCAATGTCTCGGCTGGGACGATGTGAGTTGGCAATATTCGTCCGTCATAGTACACATGCGATACTATACAAGGTCACGCTGTGGTTACACCCAAACCATGACTGATGCCCCGCCAATGAGAACCCAATCTTTACGAGAGTTGCCCTTGTGACAGGAAGAGGACTCAAAATCGTTCGAACGATGCGGGGCATCTGAAAAGACCTCACGGACGATGTGCTACCTGCGAAATAGTCGTGCTACGGCCACTCGTTGGTGAATATTGTGTTGGCAGGGCGATAAAGAAGCCAGCATCTGAGGCGATAGCGACGTGCAAGGCCATACGTTGTGGAAGGGCTGAGATGGCAGTGTTGTTCCATGCATGTTTTGGAGCCAACTCCGGCTTCTGCGTCATAATGTCAGGGGTCTTGGGTCGGGCTGCAGAGCCCATTCTGGATTACCAACCCCTGTTATCAAGGGTGACTCAGCTACTGAGGCCATTAGCTGAGGCTTGAAGCCTTGGGTGAGCAGAGTTCCGATTAGGGCATGCTGCGCAGCATCAAACTTTGGCGCCATCGTCGTAGTTAGCAGTGATGTGCCGGCTGTATGTAGAGCAAGAAGGGCAGGACTAACGTCCGAGGAGCAGATATAGGATGCTAGGCAGTTTTTGGACAAGCTAGATCTGGACGGATTACCAGGGAGCCACTTCTGCTTCTGTTATAGTGATTACCGCATGTATACATCCCTACAAAAGTGATCCACTCAGCCACACAAGCCGCCGCTCCACACTACCCTCACTAAAGATGGAGTACAAAATCAAGCGAAGCCCATTATGCCTTTGTAAGTTTTTGGCTGTCGCAAATTGAGAAAGGCTCGTTTTGGCTCCAGACCACAGCAACTATAAAAGCGCTGTCTCTGCCAGCCCTGAGTGTACAACCATGGCAGCAGAGGGAGGGGAAAAGGCGAAGAAGAAAAAATAGGAAAAAAAGGTCCAAGTCTACTAGTCATCGTGCTCGAGATTTCCGACCGTGCCCTAAAATTACTAGAGAGCCTACAGCGCCAGGATCGTCAGTTCCCCAGCGTTCTCACATAAAAGTGCCAAAATGACTTGCAATGCAATAGGTTGGGCGGGAAAGCCATCCGGACTAGCACGACTGGCTTCTGTCATCATTCTACCACCCCATAGCCAGCCAGGCTGGCTGCCGTTTTACGGGTCGAGGGATAAGTTGCTGTTTCTGTCAATGATCCCTATCCGGTGCTTATGACTGACGGTGACGAAGAAAACTCGTTGCGAGGGGGAACGGAAAATCACAGAGGTCCAGTCCCTTTTGCCATGTCCTGTTTGGCTGATCAGATGATACTGGAGCCACAAACAGCCACAAGTGTCACCCTACCCTGGCGTATCTCGCCAGTTTCTTACTCGCTTCAGTAATACACTGTACTTTCATTGTTTGCAGCCGCTTCACAACACTTTAAAGCAAGTCTTAGTACTGTCTTCCCAGTGATCATGTTCGATCTGTTCAGTTTCAACATAACCATGAGCGACATCATATATGCAGTAGTCTATGAAGGTGCCCCCTTCGAGATGAAAGCCCACAACCTCCAGCGGCCCACCATCGTCGACGAGACCGACGTCATTGTGCGGATCACCACATCAGTGCGCCTGACGTCAGCAACGCGTCTCCCGGGATTTATGCACGCATCTGTCACTGGCTGGAGTCCCTGAACCACCTCATTGTTGACGACAAAGACGTTTCTGCTATCACGCCAGCTAAACCAACGCCAAGACTGGATTTTGACGACTGCCATTCCCCATTCCAGCCTCAACGCCTCAACGACGACAAGTCTTTAAGTTGGAAATGCCATCAGCCCCTCACTCCCGTCTCGTTGTCCACGCGGCACCAAGAGGCCGCCTCGTCCGATGAAGTCCTTATTGAACATGGCTCCGGCCTCGGATCCGGCTGCCTCTCAGTTCCAGAATCATCACTGCGAAGCGCCGCCAATTCATCACAGGTCTCGCTCATGAAGCAGCTTTGGGAGAGGATCGAATAAGGTATGAATGCACCTTTAGTTGAGACTCTAGAGAGAACATCTACGTATAGCTGACATTTATCATGTCGCCAATTGCCTTTTCAGGTTACTTGGCCATCACTCGACGATACGAAGACTGCCGTGTGTCAAGGGATACCTTGTAACAAGCGGACATGAAGAGCCTTGGACAGTCACGGATGCCTTATCGATTTTGTACGAATAATAGCACGCCTTGCCTTTGCACCGATCAATTCTTGGAGCTTAGCCATGTCATGATATAACTCGACACGCTGCTGCCTCTTAGGGGGTGCGGGTCACAATAGCGGACTTGCTGAGCGCGTCACCATGCGCACAGCTTCCTTGGTGCCGTGCAAATCTCGATCCATATCGCTTGGATGTCCAGTATGGATCAAGACGAAATGCAATCTCGTGTCTCCCAGTCGTCCTGCAGAACCGCGCACCGTCGGCGGGCCCCGCTCTCGAAAACAGGCCAGTTTCGTCTATCGCAGCACAGTGCAAGTCGACATGGCCAAGGCGCCGCCAATATAGAGCCACGTGCAGTGTGATATAGTCACGGATGGAGCCTGCTTGGCCGGGGAACATCCTGTGTCGAGTCAACGCTCCCTGTCCACTTCAATTGAGATTGATGTCTCCGAGTCCGTGAACTGCCTATTGCATTGATAGGTCAGATGCCCCGTACTTATCGTGTGTGCGCAGTACTGGTAGCTCCCAAGGTGGGCTATGTACATCGTACGCCATGGTGCGTCTTCAATAGCGCCTCGTTAGGGCGAGTACTGAGCCCACAGGCCCGTTATCAAGGCTATTTCTTTGCAGAACCGCGCTCAAGCGGTGTACACTTGTATTGCATACCCTAACGTCTCCCCCATTTTGACAGGGCTTCCTTGAACCAGAGCATCGGGTTGAACGAGGCCATTCTTGTGGCCATGCATAAGCCGAACAGTGCCAAGAGCGACATGCAAAGAGCAATGTAACGGGTGCAATGAGTGGGTCCACACCCACCCTCCATCCCCTCGGCGGCTGACAGCCCATGCCACCACCTAAACTATAAGTGTTTACAACGCCGAGGCGCAGCGTGCTGGACAGCCGTCTTAATGGGCGCTAGTTGCCTCAACACGCTATTCATCTACGACGTTCACCCTTGCTGTCCAGCGTGACTTACCAGCGGCGAACGCAGCTAGCTCTGGTATAGTGGGTCCACCTTCGTAACCAGATCAGTACAACGTCGTTATACTTAGTACGATGTACATATTTAACCGCACCTTTTCCGACGGGTCACAACATTCTGTGCGCGCACTCGTGGGAAGCATGTCACCAACTTCAACCACGTCACATCCAACACTATACCACGCGACCAATATGGATTCCGTGCCCATCCATCTTCACCGTCCGCCTCCCGCGATTCCTCCAACGTACAACAACAACAACAACAATCAAACTGTCAACTTCTTCCACCCAGGCTACCCTCCGCCACTCGACTTCCTATTCGCCTTACCATGTGTTGATCCTGTCGATGAAGGCGACGCGGGCCCGACCAGGCAACCCAAGGGCTTGCACCACCACACCGCGCTCCTCGCTTGCCAGATCATTGCCAACAATGCCTTTGAGTCGGGACGACTCTACTTCGACCGCCAAGGTGCACAGCCCGTCTTGGACCGAATTCCGACATATGGACTCCTAATGCCTGGGGAGTATTTCTTTGTCGTGAACTCCGATCGCAAGTCCGCCCTGTCCTCATACTTCTCCATCCACCCATCATCAAGATCCTTCAGCCCTTAACCCAATGCGTGTGCTAATATTTCTACCAACTGCTAGCTTCGTACCGGTACCCCGTTGTGCCAAGCTTCCGCGACTGGCGATTTCCCCATGGCCATATCCCTCACGCCTGGCCCTCCCCGAAGCCAGCTCCTGCAACCGACACTGGTCGACGCTGCGCGCTGACAAATCACAGCTCTGGCCTTACGAGTGCTCATATAATACCAAGGGAAGAAGGCGAATGGTTCATGCAGAATGGCATGTCGCGGTATGGAGTGGACATGCGCGACATTAACGATTCCCGGAACCTCATCCGCCTGAGGGCCGACATACACCGATGCTTCGACACCCGTTTGTTTACCATCGTCCCGAAGCCCGAGTTTGCTTCGGCCATCTCAGACACGTTATTCACCACTACAGCCCCAGCGTATGTGCTGCATGTCTTCGGGGCCAACGCAGAAGAGTTCTCCGGCCTGTACCATAACACGCGCTTTCAATACCTCGACAACACCAGCCGTGAATTCTTGTTCTCCCGTCTCGCATGGACCGTTTTGATACTCATCAAGCCTTTCGTGCTGGCGGGCTCGCAGCGGTCTGTTATTCGGTGTCGGAGCAGCAAGGGAGTTGGCTTCGAGTGGGAAGCCGAAGAGTTGTCTGGCGCCGATCTGTCGCGTTCTTACGGTGGCGGAGGTTCGCGGAGTGCCAGTCCCAAAAAGCGAAGTCGGCCGCGTGAGGAGGACCGCGGCAGCCTCGTAGATGCGGACGAGTGGTATGCTGGGGCATGGGAAGAAGACAGGGGACGAAAACGTGTGCGTCCCGATTCTTCACCAAGTCGTTATCCCGTGCATGACGATTGTATTGACTCTCCCCAACTCTCGAATGGGTCAACTTTGTCTGCAACCCCGACGCACGAAACACCTTCCCCAACTCACTATTCGTCACTACCCGATATCAAGGGCAATAAGCCCCCGGGTCTTGTGGGCCACAACTCATAACGACTGGGACTGTGCAGCAGGGTATCGGGAACACACGTAACCTCATGGGCGTCGATGCCGCCTTGTTGAGGATCAGGATGGAGCGCTCTTGGAGAGTGATAGTCTTCATTCCCAGCATCTCGACTTCACATGTCAGCCGCCAGACTAGCGCGTCCCTCGACGACAATGAGGACAGTGGGACGCGTCCCATTGCCGGAAACTGCCCGTCAGTAAACAAGCTCTCCGCCCTCATCAGATGTAAGATGTCCACAAGGTCTTTCAGTCCGTCACCAACGGTACCAGAGGTCTTTGCCGTCTACACAACAGCGTGGCAGCCTCCGCTCCGCTCCGGATGCGCAGGGCTGCGCTCTGTAACCCAATTCCACATCTCAAATTGGTCCTCCGGGGGTTATATTCCATCGCCACTAAGTAAGGCAAAGAACAAGCACATGAAAAAGAGGCGATTCACAACACTCGTTTGGTAATAGCTTGGACTGGTCCGCTCCGCCCACACCCGAGGATCACAACCAAGACCAATTCTCCGGAGGTTAAGAGCTCTGTCACTAAGCAAGGCAAAAGGGGAGCATCTCTTACACGCCCCATCCCTTTCACTTTTGACCTTGCCTCGGCTGCAGACGAAGGAATCCTTTTTGCAAGACGGTCTCTTGGAGCTGACACCTGTTCCGGCTTACGATTATGTTCTTGTGTAGCCTGCTGAATGAGCGATCTACGATACCTTACAGCTTTTCGTCTTCTACATGGACGAAGCGAGCATCCTGAAGGACATCTTGAAGTCTTCCCCGCACCAATCACCGGTCTTGGGCATCCACATATTTCTCGCAATTCGCTGGAGATTCAAGTTTAATTTCCGCAAAACCACAAATAAATGGAGGTGTGCTTAATAACCTAGTACAATGCTCCCATAAACTTCACGCCTAGTCAAACAGTACCCTCTACCAACCAGATGCTCCAACAAGGCCTGTCCGACCAGGTGACTTATGTTCACGCATGCCAAAGGTCACACGGCGCTGCAAGTCGCTACTATCCTGGGCCACACAAACCAGTGCTGACGCCGATATCGGCGCCGACAATCTGTTGCTGGCGTCATGAAGCGAAGAAGGAAATCGGTGTGATTCGCGACATCACACCTCGAGTAGCAAAGAAACCACTTCACCACGCTCCATGTGATCGTAACTGGAGCACGGCTAAAGCCATTCATTCTCCAAGTATGTAACGTCCTATCTATGGCGGCTAAAGCAGTACACGCTATCCATGGTACGGGTTGCGTGATGTGTCAGGTGGTATTCTCCAGATCCGTTACTCACCATCTTGCATCTAGACGGCCTGTTACCAGTCCGATCTTATCGTCGCTCGAACCGCTTGCGTTTTAGGCTTTCATTTCGCGCCGTTTTACAGACTCTTGCCTCTCGCTGCATAGTGTATCACACAATTTAGGACGTGACGGTTCGTGTAAACCACCCTTTTCATTGTTGATGTCCCCATTGCCCACGTCGTCGACGCCTGCACTTCGAGACGAAATCAGATGTGTCTCAGTCCTGCAGCTGGTCCGCGTCAAAGTGTTCGGCTCGGATATTCGCAGCCGCGCTATGGCATACTTCGGCCTCCCATGTCGATGGCTTTTATCGTTTTGCCCCGGGCGGGGAGATCCAAGAGCGATAGCCAGCATCGTCCCTCGAAGTGTTCGTTCACATTCGTCGGCTCTTTGGCCTGCCGAGACGTGTCGAGTTTACGAGCCCCTCGCGAGCGGTTGATTGTAGTTGCAAACAGGGGTCACATGAAAATAGTCACCTCGTTCATCAACTAATCGTAAGATAGGTTGATATAGAGATGAGCGTCAGTCGCGGCATTGTGCGTGATGCAGGCCACTTCAAGGTCAGTTTAGAGTTTAATCGCTCGGGGCGAATGCTCAAAATTTGAAACACATTACAACCGGGCCAGGTCAACCTCACAGTGCTTGGCTTTCGCCATTTGATAACGAGATAACGAAGCCGGAGCGCGAACATCAGTTTCCTCTACTTTGTCATGGCCCAGCTACCTGTGTTGATAAATCATGATTTGTTTCGAACTGTAATGTTTATGCCTTATAACCACTGGACATATCACCAAAGGGCACACACTACCGGTTCTGTACCAGATCACTCCTGTTGAATATTACCTACAACTTTTCCCAATATATTTTCACCTTTACAGAAATGGAGTCAGAAGTCCATAGTTGGAAAGAAACCTTTTTCTTCTTCTATTGGGATATCTCTCATTACCGTCCAGCCGACATGGTACGGGTAAACCAGCTCATCCTGGAATTCTTAGACGACGCTTGGCCATCGCCCAGTGTAAATGACGACTTAAAACCATGGGATGTTTTGCTCTGCTTGCTCATGAGATCCCTGCGGCACCACCTAGGTGATAGATGTTCTGCCTACGGAAACGATCCACGTTAGCTAACACACTATAGCCGGCAATATCTCACCTAATAACACTAACAACTACTCGTGGCTCATCGACAACAGAGAGCATCAATGGCGACCTAAAAAGCCGTACGTAGATTGGGTGCAATTCCAACCACTCATCACATCGCCGTCTGGAGCGGATCAGCAGGATGAAGCGGTTCGCGCCATCCTATCCCATCTGGGAAATGTCTACCGACTGCGAGAGACGCAAGAGACATGGCAGCATCAACGAAGCTATGACTATCCCGGGTCCGGCTCCTACAGCGATCTGGATCGTGGCGGGCCACCGCGTTTTATGAGAGAGATTGCCAACCCAATCATTCAAGACTTCTGGGCTTTCCACAGTCTCCCCACTTGGGGCGTGCTTATTCCCGTACCGATCGACGTGCGTGAGCTGACCCAACAATTAAGTACTGGAAAGCCATTTCGAAAGGCCAACGCTGAAAGTATGGAAGGATGTTGCGTCCATCTCTATTCCTCCCGAGTGCGGCTTGGCCTTGCCTTTGTTCCCGCTAAAGGCCGACAAACGACCAGGGTCATTTTGACTTTTCCTGAACCGCAAATTCGAGTTGTGGGTCATACAACACCTCGAGTTGTGGATCATACAACACTTCAATTTGCCAAGTGCTTTTACACAGGGATGCTCTATTGGGCTGGTTCCATCTACAAAACTGGCGAAGTGACGCCTCTCAAAGACTTTTTGGACATTCAGTACGTCAAGTGGCATGACAGAGACGCTCACTACGCGGCCGACATTGATAAGGAATTGTGGACTGCAATGAGAACTATCGATATTGAAAAGCACAAGTGAACGGGCTTCATATCAAAGTGCTGATTTCACGCGTGAAAGAAGCGATATCGCGTCTATGGGTGGTACAATTGTCTGGAGTCTTGGTGTGAAACAGAACGGAATTCAAGGCCTGGGTAGTGGAAGGAGTATCCAATATCGATGGCTTTCCAGTTCCGTTTCTTCTCCCGCTGCAGCTCGGCAGCCGTTCGGTGCAGCAGCATCTCTATGGGCAGGTGATCGAAGTCGTGATTGATGCCATGGTCTAATCCTTCTGTTGGTATCACAGATGTGATATAATACGGTACATGTACGGTATTCGAAGGGGTGAAGCAGTAGTTCAAGTCTGGTTATGTCTAGTTGCTCAAGGAGTAGAAGGGAGGAAGTTGTTACGGTCAGTAATCCGACAGTAGGGTTTCCGCTAATAGTAAGCAGAGGTCGATACTCGGTAACAGTAACCTTCAGGTATGTTGGCTTGTTGGTCTGTTGATCACTCGGCGATCAGTCGGGTGGTCAATAGTCGTAGGGGTAGCTCGTATAGCTTCTTGCCGATGAATCACTAAGGTTGGATACTGAAAGGTATTCAGAGAATGTATCACAAGTTGATTGCTGAAGAGCTATGGAAGTCTATCCTTGAGTGCGTCCAAGTCCATCCTATATACAAGTCCTGATTCTTTTGGTCCTGATCATGCCCTGCGATCCCGTTGGTCCTGATCACTCTACTGCCTCCGTTGATCGCTCAGTGGGCACTACTGATCGCTCAGTGGATCCTACTGATCGCTCAGTGGATCCTGCGGAGTGATCACCTTATCTTATCATCATGTGACTTGCACCATAGTTCTTCCTTTCCGGGGAGTCATCCTTCCGTCGTTGGTGTACAAAGGTCGTGCCGTTCGTCTTTTGTCTTGTCTGGTGGGGCGACAGCGCCTGTCGTTTGTTGGGTCGTAACAGAAGTTCGTGATAAACGAACTGCCTTAGATTTCGCCGTTAACGTACTGCGAAATCCCTGTAATGCTGTTGGCGCAGACTTGCGAACTACGGTTCGGGCAAACTACGCTTCGGAGTGGTAGGTCGGTAAGGTCATAGAGTTTAGCGTGATGGCGAAGCATAAAGAAATCGCTACGTGCAAATGGTTGTACTTGTTCAATCGTGGGATTTAATGGAGTACATATTTATCGAGCAACAGTTAGACAAGCAGGGGTCATTGTGTTTATGTTGATGAGTATGATGAATGAATGGGTATGGGAAGAAACCCCATATCTATATAATGAGTGTATGATCCCCTTATACAAGGATATAATCCTGATAGCCTTATTCGTACCTATGCTTAGACACAAGTCAGGTTGTTAGAGGCGAGTCATTAGGCATAACGAATGTGCTGGGGTAGTCTGACAATATTAATGTACCTATAAACTGTATCCATTTGTGAGCCAGAGTTCGTTGCAGAGCAACTTCCGTTCCTAAGTCTTCTCGGCTTCGAAAATCGCGTACGTCCTCATCCAGTCCGATCGCAGCACTTCCTCTGCGCTCAGACGATCATCAGGTTTAAAAACGAGCATGCACCGTATCATCTTGGACAGAGCATCTCTTTCCGAATCGCTCATCACCTCCAGTTCCCTTCTCCTTCTCGGCTCCTAGATCGCATCTTGAAACCGTTGATCAAAACTCCATACCTCACACCCCTCTTTTGGCTTCCCATTTTCGCTAAAACGCTTTGACCTCCCCTCCCAAGTTTCCCACCACTCATCTGGCATCGATCCAAGGGCATCGACCTGATCCGCAGTGGCATCATCTGGGCCAAATAACCAATTATCGAGGAATGGTCTCACTCCAAGCATTGCCCAAATTACACACCCGAGACTCCAGATATCAGATGCATACAAGAGCGGCGTTGTCGGCTCGAACCTTACTTCAGGTGGACGGATCTGAAGTGGCGTGTAGGACTCGAACCTTGATTCCTGTGCAGGGCAGAACGCCGTACCAAAATCGGCGAGGACGAGCTTGGCTTCAGCGAGGGTGACTTTATCGCCAAGCTTACCAAGCCAGATCGGCGGATAGACATGGGGTGGAACACCTGGTGAGAGCGATTGCCGATCAACTCTGACAACAGGTTCAGGCTCTGGCGGGTCAAATTCTTCGTAAAGTTGCTCGGCGGAAAGATCATCGAGACTTGGCAACTGGAGAAGGATGTTCCCATATGAACGTCTACTAACCATTAGATATGGCCAGGAATGACAAACAGGACCAAGTACATGTACTCACCCCGTGAACATAACCCATTTGATGGACGTACGCAACTGCTATAGCAAGCTGGGCGGCAAGTGATCTGGCGACGCGAAACTGGAACGGGCCAGAGCCTGGCTCTAAGATTTCGGCAACATTACATCTTGCCGGCGCAGTGACAGAGCATGGATGTGTTCCATTTGGTCCGTTGAGGTTAAAGCGATCCAGTATCAAAGGGATCAACCTTCCGCCAAACTGGACGTTCTCGACGGCACGGGCGGAAAATTGGCTCAGAATGTCGGCCTCCTGGGAGCTGTGGTCCGCCGTGCCAATTTTGATGGCCACATACTTGGCCAATTGCTAGTCTCGCGCCAAACAAATGGTCGAGTAACTACCAAAACCGAGTTTGTGTACAACAATATATCGGTATCGAACCCTCTCCCTAATCTCAATGGGATGATAGCCCCCCGGGCGATAGAAGTCGAGTCTTTCGACGTCGTCGATGTGCTTGTATGGTGAGGTTGACGTGGTTGAGGCGGTCGACATTGGGCGTCTGGTTCTGTAGCATGAAGTTGCAAAGAACGATCGAGGGCTCGAAGTAAGCCCTCGCCTAGGGGTGCTAAGAATGTTTGACTGGCGCATTCCCGCGCCTGGGAGGGAGGCTGGTCGATGTTTGGCTGCTAATGAGCGCGTGTGTTGAGGTGTTGTTGGTCAGTCCAGCATGGGATGCACTGGAGACAGTAGCTGCTGATGGTTGGCCAGCGGGGTCCAGTGGGCCTCAACCGGCCAACCATCAGCCACCCTTACTATCTATTTTAGAGAAACTGCTTACTCACAGTGGTTAGTCCCCGACAGCGATGTTTCGCACCACTGATTGGTCCAACTGAAACCCATACGCGTTCAATAGAGAGTGTTGCATGTGAGACACCCTAGCTTTTGGAAAAGAACACAAAATAAGCGATTGAAGCGATCAAGGCATATTTAGAGGACTTCAATGTTCGTATAAAAATGTGTTCATGGAGAAGACGAAACATCAAGTTCTTTTATCCATGATTTAAAGCCAAGTATCAACATGTCCACAGTTGACATCGTCAAATACTACTTCCACAAAGATCATGTTCCCAAAACTGCAGAGCGGATACAACAGTTGGTAGCCTTGGCATATCAGACCGCAAGAGATAAACAGCTTTACCCACGAGCAGTCTTTATCCGGTAGGCACTCTCCACATGTTCCATGGGACGTCTAACAAGCAAATTACGAGTTGATGCTGACGCTAAGAACCAACAAGATCGGAGCTTCATGACACGACTTCCATCAATAGTATCCGTGAGCGAGACCCGAAGGGCCTTCATGTCACTCACTGATAGAAAGATGACGAGCAGCTCCGCAACGGCACACACGTTGCCTGTCACGGCTATGTGAAAGACGCAGAGAGTATGGCGTTCAAGGAGGCCACTAATGCCGGAGAAAAACCCGACTTGACCAGAAAGAGAAACAAAAGTGCACTCCTGTTTGGCCGTCTGCAGGCGAACTTTACACTGCGCCCGAAATCGGTTATGGCCACTGGGATTAGTTGCCGGAAGCAAGCGCCTCAAGCCACCGTTTAAGCGCTCAGAAAGACTCTTTCATACAGCGGCATTACGTACACCTACTAGATAGATTGTACATCTGGTGAGGATCTGCTCCGATACCCAAGTTATGATTTTAACATAGTCACAAAGCGCGCCTTTCTTTCAATGGTCTGCTGGTTACCTAGGCTAAACTATGACCTTCAAATACTATGATGGTGCCATTCGTGAGCTCGAACCTTAACCGCAGATGCATCTGGCGCGGGGAGGAATCCCCGGTTCAGCATATGGGCCGCAATGTTATGGCCGTCTGTGTTGAACCGCAAATGTCTTCAACAAGTCTGCAAAAGGCAATGCGAGATGCAGAAAGACGTCTACAAAGAGTATCAAAGTTAGGACCATAAATCCGTGGGAGTCGTTGGTTGTCCGCGAACTCTCGGTTGGCCGGAGCTTCGTTGGTTGGATTTCGTTGCGTTGACCGCTCCTGGATTGGAGGACTTCTAGCTCGTCTTCAGGTTGTTCCTTGGATCGTGTGGCCTGACAGGTATCTTCTGATGATAGCCGCAGTTGAGCACAACCAATAGGCCGCCATTTCATCGGCACTGGTTACAAGTCAGGCAACGAACCAAGTCATGCATATGAATGACCAACTTACCTCTATTCTTACTCACCATCCTCCAATTACTGTCAGGGTATTCCCCAAATTTTGCCACCCAGGAGGTGTGCTGGTCATCAGGCCACGCCTCGTAGGCAAACTGTTCAGCGCCGCTGACCTCGGGATGGATCATCATGATTCGGACAACGGAATCTCCGAGTACGCCCTCGAGAATCGGTCGTTCTATGTCTTGGTAGTTTGTCATCCCTGATGGATGGTATCGACGTGGCGGTGGGGGTGTTAAAACCGTCGTACTTCGGCCTTGAGATATGCGCCAAGCAAACAAAGCCGATGCTCCTCTCATATACAATGTCCAAGATCGAAAACTTGACTTTCTTCTACATTTGGGATTTCCTGTCTCCATGAGAGGACCCATGCAAACGGTGAGTGTTTGAAGTCCATGCTTCGAGGCCCAATCCTTGGTTTTGAAGTAATCTGTCCCGCTCCATAGAACCTGGTTATTGTCCTGCCACACTTCGTCGAATTGTACACGTATCTCATTTGCTTCATTTGTAGTAAGGTATTTTGGACAGATGTGCGGGATGAGACGTTCATATCCTGTGGGGTCATCATCCACCTGTCCAATAGGCAACTTCTTCCGATGACGAAGGTCGTCCATGTGCTGATCAACAGCTTCCTGGCTCTTGAAGTGACAAGAACAGGAGTCGCAGTCGAACTGAGCGCCAGGTAAGGTCACAGCCAACGGCTTCCGGCGATGAAGAGCTTCCATGTGCTGATCAACAGCTTCCTGGCTCTTGAAGTGACGATCACATGAGTCGCAATTGAAGCGAGCGCCAGGTGAAGACACAGCCAACGGCTTCCGGTGACCAAGGTCTTCCATGTGCTGGTTAACAGCTTCCCAACTCTTGAAGTGACGAATACAGGTGTCACAACCGAATTGAGCATCAGGTAGAGCCAGCTTCTTCCGATGACGAAGGTCGTCCATGTGCTGATCAGCAGCTTCCCGACTCTTGAAGTGACGAATACAGGTGTCGCAGTCGAACTGAGCGTCAGGTGAGGTCACAGCCAACGGCTTCCGACGATGAAGAGCTTTCTTATGCTGACCAACAGCTTCCTGGCTCTTGAAGCGACGACCACATAAGTCGCAATTGAAGCGAGCGCCAGGTGAAGACACAGTCAACGGCTTCCGGCGATGAAGAGATTCCATGTGCTGATCAACAGCCTGTCGACTCTGGAACGTGCGGGGGCAGGTGTTGCAATTGAGTTGAAAGACATGGTGTCCTGTGTCTGCGACGTGTTGGTCTCGATGCTCCTTTTGCAACCATGTTTTCGCGCAGCTAGGACAAGCGAAACTCATTTCGTGTATTGGTGGTGTTCTGGAAAACAACGACGATCCTACCTCCGGCCAGGGAGAAATCTTGCAAAGGAGACAGCCGAGATGAAATCAAAATGCCACTCCTGAAGCTTGATGCGAACGTGCGACAGCATGCACTGGCCTTGGCCTTGTTTCGAAACTCCAAGTCGACAAGCGTCACGGGAATAAACCAGGACTCGGGTCACCCCGTAGCGAAAAAGCAGGATAGATCAGCTTGCACCAAGCCCTACGAAGAGCTGGTAATTTGAAATGGCTTATAGTCCCAAAGGTTTCGAGTGTGATTTCATCGACAGCGCTGAAGTCGTACTGGATGGCCTTAGGCCGGGAGGAAAGATTTCTAACCGCTGGATGCTCGAACCTTAGGTGGAAAATCTACTAGCCCTTGGCAGATCTAAGCTGTATATCGAGGCGGACTTAGGCTCGAATTTGCGTCTCAAGTTCCCTCTGTGCGGGGCGTACTGTATCCCCTGTTCACTGGCCCAAGCTGCATCGTCACTACCGGTAAGCCGGCTGGGGGGAGTCGTCAGATTAGATTTTGCCGGAAGTCTGTCCATACACCCACACATTCGGCACCTGTTTCACAAAATATGCTTACGACTGGGAGGCTATCAAGTGGCCCATCCTTGCATATCCGTTCTTGCGGCGAAGGCGGCGCAGCCACAACCGCTCACGGTGTACAACGTACAGGTACTGTCGTCGGTGCGACCAGTGATCGCGCCCAGCTGTTCTTGGTGTAGGTATCCTGATGTTGCAGTCCATCAGTCGGGGGTAGTGCATGGCTGTGTGACGTCGGAGGGTCCACTTGGCGAGGAGAAGGGCTATGGCGGCATGTATCGCCGGGATACGCCCTGTATCCATTGCTCAATCCAGATTAATTTCTCCCCTTGTCAGGAAAGTGCCCTGCCGGACGTTGGACAACCAGAGCGGTTCAGCGGCTACAGTGAACGGCTTTCCGCCGAATTTGGGCCTGATCTTCAGCTTTAGCGTCATGAAAAGCAAAGCACGGGCGCTTCTATGATACGACGAATAAGATGAGTTTCCTGACAGGAGCCAGGTCAGAAAGAAACGCTGGCAGCCCACACCACACTTCCAACGACATACTGTCACGCCGTTTCGATTGGAGCAAAGATGGAGCAGCCTCCTTCGGGTGCGCGAACCGTCTTCACTCAAGCGCTGTAAGCTGCTGTGCTTGGTTTTGGACGTACTGCGTCGTGCGCAGCCCAAGCCCATATCTTCCGCTGTTAACGCCGAATTTACCTTCACACTGTACGCCAAACTCAGGCAATGGAAGACGAGGGACGTAGCTGCATTTAGCCTCGCCTGTCCGCAACACGCCCCTCGGCATGTTCGACCAGGGCGATGTTACGATCGGACTCGTCCAGTTCGCATGGCCGTTGACGCTAATTCCAAAGGCCAGATCACTGACGCTAAGCACCCTGAAGTGTATCGTATCCTATGACAAGCAAACGCACCTTGTTTACACTTCTGCCGCCGCGGAAGCCGGACTCGGCGGCGTAAGTGCAGCCTCGTTTTCAAACTCTTCCTGTCATCATTCAACTAGCTCTTGCGTTCTGTGGTACGATGAGCAGTTGGTGCATGCCGGCTATCCCACCCCATTGTGTCGACCGCCCCAATGTGCCCAGATGGCCCCGCTATTAGACTGGGTCTGGTGGGGAGTGGGTACCTGTAGTGACCCTGATCTTGTGCATCCTCTAACAGGCGGGAACCATGACGGTGTACCAAAGGGATAGCTTACTTCATAATCCATTTTTGGTTGCGGCTGATTCCATCAGCTTCTTGCGGATAGTACAGGGACAGGTACGAGTATAAGGTCGACAGGTCCTCGTCCATTAGAGTGGCACGGGCCCACACAACAGACTCGCTGGGCCCCTTGAGAATCTGCACCAAAATATCGAATATGATCTCACCATTGACTTGTTGCTATATAGTGGTAGGTGATAGTGGGCTACGGGGCATGACTCGATACCGCCGCTGAAAACCGCCCGGCAGCAGCTATATATCACAGCCCATACGGCATACCTAGATAGCTTCTTCTGTTCCCTACGCATAATTGAAGTAACAGATAACTATCGATTAGCAGCGTCA
The DNA here is from genome assembly GCA_030867225.1 of Colletotrichum caudatum. NCBI lineage: Eukaryota > Fungi > Ascomycota > Sordariomycetes > Glomerellales > Glomerellaceae > Colletotrichum > Colletotrichum caudatum. Next base: position 24,277 of record MU846336.1, read on the forward strand.
CCCCCAAGCTGATTATCCAGTATACACGAATACCCTGTGATCCCAACATAATTAGTACATAATGTATCATCAGTAACTACGTAATAATTACAATTGTGATCTCAAACAGCTCAACCGTCGCCTCATACCACGTACTGTCGCTAGGACATTTGTGACTTGGTCGACATTCATGACCAATGTCATGGTACTCGGGGTCTGGAGATAACGAGTTCGGACTAGGTCGGACGTCGTCTATATCGCTGGTTACATGTGACTTTTGAGCTAGCGCCACGGTTACCTGTGGCTCCATTTTTGTCAGCGCTGCTCGGAGGCTTGTTAACCCTCTTTCAAGATTGGCAACTAGGTGCCGTGGCTGCCAGAAAGAGGCAAGCAAAACCTGTACCGTAAAGCCGACGCCGGCACGTATAGAAATGGCTGAAGTATCGTGGCTAGAGTGAAAACATCGTCGAAAAGCGCACCGTTGAGAGTTGCTCCTTATCTACAGTACAAGCCCGACCCTGATGCGATGACACGATAGAGCCGCAAAGGAACACTTTGGCTTGGACTTTTCTACTGTCTAGGACGACAAGGAATGAAGATGGAGCATTTTTTGGCTTAGGCAACCTCGCCAAAATACAACCTTTGGCAAAATCTGTTTTTTTGGGCATATCGCCAAAAGCTGCTGCACTAGGACTTAAAGTTGGCAAGAGAGCCACTTCCGGCTCGAGCTAGGGCACGACGTAGGTCCATCGCAAACAGGACTTACAACAGTAAATTTAGTGCAGATGTGGCAATGAAAACCCAGAGCTTTTCATCTAGGAGCTTTGTTGTATGTACACAAAAATCCTGAGCACATATTCTACACCTCATATTCTTGTTGGGCCCTGGACTTGCGAGATGTCGTCAACAACTTGTGATTGGCAAGACGATCTGTGGGACGTCGCAAGAGAAAGTCGCCACGATGCCACAGGCGCCAATATTCAACTTCACTATGAACGGGCGAAGGATCTCTGCCAAAGAAGTGGTGAGCAAGCAGAGGGAACAATTTGCACAGAAAATGTCTAATCGGGCATAGGCTTGACGGTCGATGACATCCTCCATCTCTCGCCTAACTTCTGGGACTTTCACTTTGATAGTACGTCACCCTTCATCGCGGATTTCTATTCAGTACTGAGCCCTTTAGTGATCGCCGCTCGGGATATGACTGCCTTCGTGATCGCGACGATTCATTTGAACCTCTGTATCGGAACCATCGCCCGTTTCGCAGAAGGGCGATCAGACTTGATGCCTATTCTCGAGGATTTGCGACAGTTCAAAGTTTGCGGCGAATTTATGTTGACCGAACTCGAACACGGGCTTGATGCTAAGAACCTCGACACCACGGCAACAATGCTAGATGACGGGTCGTTCTTGCTGCACTCGCCGGCTTTTGGTGCCGCCAAAGCCATGCCACCAACTACTCCATTGGCTGGCTTCCCTCGCATAGCAGTTGTCTTCGCGCAATTGCTGGTCAAGGGCGAGAGAAGAGGTGTCAAACCATTTATCGTCACAATCAACGACTCAACCCGAATGCGTCCGGGGATTGTGTCGCGGGCCCTGCCTATCCGGCCCGGTACAAAACCTCTGGACCATGCCATCACGATGTTCAACAACGTAAGACTTCCCGCCGAAGCTCTGCTTGGCCCGTCCACAAAAGCCGAAGACGAGCGAGCAGGGTTTCTGGACCAGATTTGGCGCGTCTCCGTTAAGGCTTCGTGAGAGCAAAGAAATCGTGGAAGTAGGCCACCGGAGCAGAGTGTTCAGGTTGACGCAAGCAATCAGCCCAAGGACCCAAGGTTCCGGCATCAAACAGGCAGGGGTCCAACGTCCGACCGCCTGCGTCCATGACGCCTGACACCTCCGGATGGTATTCGGGTATGGGAGAAGACATCCACCGAAGACCCAGATCCCGGAAAAAGTTTACCACTTCAGGTCCGCCGTCCAAGAACGCCTCGATTCGGGCAGGGGATGACTCCGGCCCAACGCCGTCACTCTGCGCGAGCGAACCTTGGAGGTATTGGCGGGCAGCATCGCGGGAATCGTTGAAGCCGGCTGCATTAGAGATCGAGTTTTGGGGAATCCATATAGTGCCTCCAGAGTAGGCTGTTGTGCCTCCAATTTTGTCGGTTTGCTCGATGACCATCGTGCGAAACCCAAGTTGCTTGGCTGTGGCGGCGGCTGCCAGGGCGGCTGCGCCGCTACCCACCACAAGAACGTCGATTGGATGGTCGGTTTCAGACCACATCGTCAGCTTTGCTGTCCGTGTTTCCGCTAGCTTCGCTTAAGGTTGTGGGGCAAAATGTTACAGGGAGAGGAGAACCTCTTTCGGCAGAAGAGGAACGATTATGAGGCTAGCGACGAGACTTGAGTCAGCTGTCTGAGCATCTACATGAGACTTCACGCCTGTGTTGCCTATATAGTGTTGTGTCCACCGAACATCGGAAGCAAGGTTCACAGGGCTGTTTCCTTGCTTAAAGGGCGTGCCGGAGCGTGTCTGGGTGATTGTGTAGGGTTCACGGTGTTCTTTTAGGGCGGTTACGTCGATACATTAGCTTTTGGGTAAGGATCACCCAATTCAGATATGCTTTGAAACAATTTCAAAGACCAATCGTGTTCCTCATAATCTCTGCTGACAAGTGTGCGTTCGCAGGATTGCCAAGGAAGTTGCAGCGGAACGATTTGGACCGAACAAGAAAATCGAGAGAGACATGCTTGGTTCTTTCGTTGCTCATGGACTGACTCAGGAAGAAGCCTCGTCGGAAATCCTTATGCAGATGTAAAGCGCAAGACTCCCACAGTTTTGATTCTGTTGCTGATATGTGCCTAACCGCTAGTCTCGCTGGGTCCGACACAACAGCAACGGCCATCCGTGCCACATTCCTCTACATCATCACAAATCCCCGAATTTCCAATACACTTCAAGCCGAAATCGAATCCGCCAAGCCCTCGTGGCCCGTGATAACAGAGGCGGAAGCGCGTGGGATGCCATATCTGCAAGCAGCGATCAAGGAAGGGCTCCGCATCTTCCCACCCGTTGTCGGTCAGATGTCCAAGGAAGTGCCCAAGTGTGGAGACACGTTCAAGGGTGTTCATTTACCGGAGGGAACCCGGGTCGGATATAACGCGTGGGGCATTTTCCACCGGACCGATTTCTGGGGTCCCGATTCGCACGAGTTTCGGCCGCAGCGGTGGCTGGAGGCAGAAGAGGGCAACTTAAAGCTGATGGAGGGGACATTGGAGCTCATATCTGGCTATGGCAAGTGGAAATGTTTGGGACGCAATATTGCAATGTTGGAATTGCAGAAGGTGTTTGTCGAGGTAAGTTGTGATGGCTCTTTCCCAGCTAACGCCCTATTGATTCTTGACCAGCTTTTCCGAAGATATGAGTTTGTGCTGGTTGACCCCCACCAACCCATGGCAGTCGGTCAATTGTGGTATTTTCATGCAATCACGGTTTTGGATCAGGGGATACAAGCGGGTCATGCCAAGTTAGAGACAAATGGACTAGCGATGCCAATGCTATTCCACGTAATGCAGGATTTGCCTCTGTAAATCTTCATGCCAAGTCAGAGTAATCATAGGAAGAGGTCATAAATGAGAAGAGCCGTATACACAAAGAGGAAAAACAGATCGCTGATGGTTTCGTGATTACGTGGCCACATTGTATAACGCAGGACGGCCTGGCCGATTATGAGATTAGGAACCCAGTAAGTCGAGTGATTTATCAAGCCTTGCACCGCCATGATCAATGGCGTTAAATTCGTGAGATAAAGCGGCTTGACGTAGCTTATTACGCGGCGTAGACAAAACCGTATGGAAGCCACCTAAAAGAGGATAACTTCGGAGCTGGTTATAGGTAATCACCAGCCAAAATCATCCATATTGGAGGCTTCGTGATGGCAAAGCAATTGGAGGCTTTCTGGGTCATAGGTGGGTTACGTGATATGTTGGAAGATACTACCATCCACATCCCTGACGGTGATGTCGATTTAGTGTTGACGACCCGTGTCGAGCTAACCCTGATGACGTTGATCCTCACGATTATGTGTGGATATGATGCACTGTCACGCCATCCCTGACCGTGTTGGCGATGTAGGTTCTGTGTTGATTATTCGCATGCTCCCTGACAGTATCGTTCATGGTGATTATGTGCGGACATCATGTATTGTCATGCCATCCTTGATGGTGTTGGTCCAACTGATTATATGTGGATACCATTGTCATGCTATCCCTGACGTTGTTGACTCTCTCGATCACGTGCGGATATCATGCACTGTCATGCCATCCCTGCGTCGCGCTGAACTTGGTACTGCCTTGGATTTCAGTCATTCCTGTGAGTTATGCCATGACAGAGTGACTGACTGGCCTCGTTGTTTGGCATGCAGCAAGGCTTTTTGCCATTACGCTATGATAGTTGGCTTACTATCAGCCGCACTATTCGCTGTGATTGCGGCTCTGTTCACCTGGATGCGGCGCGGGATGAGAGACGACTTGCATAGTGACGGCCATGCATCACCGATGCTGTCAAACAGCCAATCTTCCGCGTTCTATGATTTCTGTATAAGGTGATCAAGGTTAACAAGTGGAGATCTGCTGAGAGACCATTTCGGCAGTAGCGAGTGACGGAACGCCCATACTGGTTCACGGACAAAGGTATTGAATGGCTTCCGGAAGGAAATCGATCCGCTGACAAAGGAGATTGATTTGGAGGCGGGTGTCTCAAGCTCTATCTGCTTTTCTCCAGAGATACTTTGGCGAGCATGGAGAATTGACAAGCGGATGTCACGAGCAGGTCAGGGCAACCAACTCTGGCGCAAAGCCAAAACTTCGCTAATGATGCACCTGCATCATTTCCCCCTGTTCTGCATTATATAGTTACGCCGGCCAGCACCCCAATTGGTTGGGCCGTCACAGCGGACCCCTACTAGTGGTTTGTCTTTGGCACGCTATTGATATGTATGAGAAACCACTCTCAACTTCTGTTCAGGCGGGACTGCTCTGGTGTAACAAAACACAAAGCGATATCCTGCTCCTTCGCTTGCTTGATGGTGTGAGGAATGGAGTACCCCGGAGGAAGAACCTTGGATAGGGCGGCAGCTGCCAGAAAACCGATAACCATCTGGGGTTCGTCACCGACGTGGGACGTGCCTTTGTTCGGACGCCAGCAAGGCCAAGCGCGGCCTCGATGGGATGGTGGTAGCGTTCACAGCGTTGATGACACACACATCGGAGACTCAGTGGACCTTGGCGAGGCCCACGCGTGACTGGGTGTTGGTCAGACTCGTGGAACGACATCTCTATCATGCAACGCTGCGCCTAGATGAAAGACAGCCGTTTGATGCTGATGCTCTCTGCTGCACTCGTGCACAGCCAACCATTTCTTGCTCATCCGCCTGGTGAGTCACGGTGAAGTATTCGGGCACTTGTTAAGCTAGAATCGGACTTGACGACAATCAAGGCAGGAAGGGGATGTGCTGGCAGGGAGACCTTGCAAGGCAGCCACTTGGGACGCTAAGGTCTTCAATTGGCTAGCTAACACAGCTAGCTCATTGTGTCTAATCAACCTCCGGGATCTGCGCCATGCTCTTGTATGCCCTCTCCAGCGGCCGAGCCAAGCTGGTCTGCGCCCCATCGACGAAGAAGGCGCCAGTATGGTGGGATGAGCAGCTAGTTCCTACGGGGCACTATCTTCAGCCTTATTACCTGTACAGTAAGGGGTCTGGTACTCCACACCAACCCCTTGTCCCAGCCGCGCAGCAGGTTGTACTTTACACTGGAGGTGATGTTCTTCATGCATGTAACCAGTATGGATCAAGACGAAATGCAATCTTGTGTCTCTCAGTCGTCCCGCAGAACCGCGCACCGTCGGCGGGCCCCGCTCTCGAAAACAGGCCAGTTTCGTCTATCGCAGCACAGTGCAAATCGCCATGGCCAAGGCGCCGCCAATATAGAGCCACGTGCAGTGTGATATAGTCACGGATGGAGCCTGCTTGGCCGGGGAGCATCCTGTGTCGAGTTCCAACGCTCCCTGTCCACTTGAATTGAGATTGATGTCTCCGAGTTCGTGAACTGCCTATTGCATTGATAGGCCAGATACCCCGTACTTATCGTGTGTGCGCAGTACTGGTAGCTCCCAAGGTGGGCTACGTACATCGTACGCCAAGGTGCGTCCTCAATAGCGCCTCGTTAGCGGGAGTACTGAGCCCACAGGCCCGTTATCAAGGCCATTTCTTTGCAGAACCGCGCTCAAGCGGTGTATACTTGTATAGCATACCCTAATGTCTCCCCCATAAGCCGAACAGTGATAAGAGCGACATGCAAAGAGCAATGTAACGGGTGCAATGAATGGGTCCACACCCACCCTCCGTCCCCTCGGCGGCTGGCAGCCCATGCCACCACCTAAACTATAAGGTCTGCGCCATAGCCCACAGACAAACGCGACCGTGTGTACTACTATTCCTTGCCAATTCGATCCATCATCTTGCTTTGTGCGAGTTCGGCACCGCCCGTAACACTTGCAATGTCATCCACAGCTCGGGTGTCCCGTCGGAAGAAAGCCTCTGACGACTAGTCACAAGTCTTGAGACTCATGCTGGTATTGGGAGCTTATCTCGGAGAGATGAAGCCTGTTATAGTATTGTGCTTTTTGTACGTTTTCTTCTGCCACGCGTCGTCGTATGCCAGTCTATTGACGTCGGTGTCAAGGTACATAAGGTTCCTACTGCCTATTCCCGTAACAACGTACATTCTCTTCCTTAGCCACTAGGTGCTTGTGATGCGGCCCTGTTCTTGTGTTTTGTGAAGCCAGTTGAAAGTATAGCCCGTAGATTGGGTTTGTGTCTGTAGCTGTATAGCAACGGCGATCTAGGGCTCCGTCATCAAAAGGCTCTGCCCCGCCCAAACGATTCTCCCGTCGTCCACCGCTTCACCATGGGTTTGTTGTTGGCCACAAAAGACAACGCCGTCATCATTCCCAAGCAGAGTGTCTATGAGAGGTTAGCAGTGTTGTGGAGCAAGTTTGTCATTTCATATAGTAAGGTCGATTCCATCAGCGGTATGACTCCCCTCTCCCGCCGCGATCTCGCAACTGCAAGCATAATTCGCCCACGAAGAAGTCGAATTGTCGCTCCAGCAGGGGCCGCACGTGCGGAAGAAAAGGCCGCTAGTCGATGTCAGATTCGTCACAACCATATCGCCGCGACTTACTCGTCTTGTGCCATCAGTTCACCCTGGTGGTTGACGAGACATGAGTTTAGGTCCAGGACGGACCAGCGCCATGTGCCAGTTTTTGATCTGCAATGCGCTGCCACTTTGTACTTCTCGTTCATCAACGCACCCCACTCAACGCACGAGGATAGAAAGCCATCGGCGTGGGCGAGATCATCTCTTCTGGACACACCGGCAGCCTCTGTTCGCCCCAAACGTCCCGAAAGAAGGCCCATGAGGTCGAATAATACGAACAAGCGATATCGAAAGGTGCCGCGAGGAGAGGCAACCATCATTAGGAGATGAATGAGAACTGCGTAAAGATGAATTCGAGAATGGGGGTTGATATACTGGTTCTTCCCGGTGTCCACAGTTGGCTTTCTTGTGATCCGCAAGACTGGGGCCGATGTTGGAGAGCTGTATTCTGCTCCTAGCGGCAGTGCCAACTCTAAGCGATTCTTGACTGCCGCTACTGGTCTTGGAGGATCGTCCAATCTGTGTCCACTGTATCAAGCCCGCTGTTCTTTTAGGACTTTCTCTGCCCTGCGGCTTCTGTGCATCGAGTCCCAGGTCGTCTATGGCTGTCGGCTTATTGACGTCGGGCTGAGGTAAACAGGTTCGTCTAAATGGCCTGGCCCGCGGCTGAATTCGGCCGCACCGTGGAGGACATAAATTGTCCTTCCAAGCGAAATGCCCGACCAACACAGCTTGGTCTGCCACCAAACCCTTAGTCTCCGTCGTTTCAAAACGAAAACATGCTGGCTCTTCGTCCTACCATTTTAGCATTGCTCGTCCCGCGGGCTCTCTGCAACGGGCTGGAAGGGCGTCTTGTTACCTGCGTATGCTCTTTAGATGTCTCTGCCACAGCCACCACAGACCCAGTCTATACAATTCAGACCAACAGCAACAAAGAAATGCCCACATTGACCAAGACAGTCACAAGCCATATTGGCAAGGGGGAAGTGTCGCTAGTTACGGTCACAATGACGTCAACTTCTACCTCTACAATGACTTTGTCGTTGACAAAACGCCTATAGAGAAAGAGGAAGTGCACAGTCGATAGATAAAAGCTGTTCCTACCTTCTCGGCTGCTGCCAACCGGAGTGGGTGATGATGGGCTGGGTACAGCATATACTCTGCTTCGGCCTATACTAATTGACACCATTGTTCATTACACGTCAATCTGTACGGCGCCGACACACCGGTGATGACCCTTGTGACTGGATGAGGGGCTTCGAGATCGTCCAGCTTCTGAGCCGCAAAGACAAATGCGGGCTTTGAATTCACCCGAGAATATGACCAAGGCACGGTCGATGGGTCTTGCATTGCTCAGGGACTGTGTCCAAGATAGCGTCGGTCGCGTCGGCGGGCCGGATGCCGTATAAGCCAGCTACTTTGCCTGTCGGGTTGCTGATTAGCGTTTTGCTGAGAAACTACAGGTCTATGCCCTCATCATGTTGATCTGTACGGATAGGAGCGATGACGCGGAAGAGAGGACGTCATTGGAGTACTAGGGCGTTGACACGGTTATGTCAGGCGGGCGGCCGAACAGCGACATTAGGGCATCCTAGTAGTCTATTGCTCATATTTGGCCCTATGTATAAACGTCCTAAAATGGCTCCGTCTGGGAAGCAAGAATATGTATGCATTCTTATTAACGGTATGTAGCTGTTCCAACAAGGGCGTACGTAAAGCCAAATGAGCATTTGTTGCTTTTACTAGGAAGAAGTTTAGGTCTCAAACATACGCTTGCCGTTTTAGTGGCTGTTGAAGTATATACACCAGCGTCTCCTCAGACGTATTATACGTAACTCGCCCAGGCCTATCTGTCTTTGGCAAAAACGGCAAACTTTAGGAACCATTTCTTCACTGCATTGATTACCAATACTCTCCTGGTAGTTTCCAGTGTGCTTGGCAGACTCACCTGTGATTTGGTAGATCCGAGTGGCCTCCACTGGGACGTATTTTACGGCCAGAAGTACAACGTTGTGTCGCAGTTCTGCAGCCAGCAAGGGCGGGACGAAGCGAATGTTTTGAGCTGGAAGGTAAACATCAACGGCAACAGACAGCCAGCAATAGAGGAACGCAGCCAACCAGTGACTCCGAATACCTACAAAGATTACCGAGTGAACCTTAGGTGGACGCCAAACAAGGATTTTGTCTCTGGTTCGTGTCCCAAAAGCTGCTTGCAGACCTACCAGGACATAGCGCAGAGTTATTGTAAGCCCACAGAAGATATTATCTTTTCTTATCTCATAACGAAATCGATTCAAAGGTGGTCATATAGGCGGTGAGAGTAACGTAATATCTAAAAATGGGAGTTGGGATATCGGTTGTGGGCAGTATTCGTGGTTTCATATTACCGAAGAGGCCCACTCCTCGCCGACCATGCCGTATGAGCCGAGTCAACCTATTCGTACTGAAATACGACTTCCATAACTGAAACGGAGACAAATACGAGTGGCTTGTCACCCTGATCCTCAGAATAGCTAGAGCTAAGTCTGTTGTTCTTACTGCTCTTCCTGACCATGTAGTTCGAAATACCGAGAACCAAGAGATATAATCACAACAGGCATTCCTCCCGACACTGCCACAGATACAACTTTGAATATGGATATTCATAGTCGCCTGCAAAGCTCAGTATTACTAGAGAATTTCCTATGTACAACTGTGCTTGTACGTTGGCCGTTACGTACTACTTGCCTTGAAGTTAGGTTCCGCGGAGCTTGTCTGCCACTCGCTTGCTAATGCAATATTTAGGAAACATTATTTATGATCTATTTTACCTACGCACTCGCCAACGCATGGAAGCAATTGTTACGATCCAACCAATTGGGTGCTGGCCGACGTAACTATATAGTGCAGAACAGAGGATAATGATGCAGGAGCATCATTACCGAAGCTTTTGCTTTGTGCCAGAGTTGGTTTCCCTGACCTGCTCGTGACAGCAATGCTTCTCAATTCAGCCAGTCATATTCTGACCCTACAATGAAGACGGGCTTAAATGTATGGATTGCCGGCCTTTTCTGATGGCTCCTTGTTTTCCAGCTAGCTTAAAATTTGACACTTAGCCGGACCTAGCGCGTATGCCCGCAATTAAAGCCCCCCCCCCCCCCCCCCC
>MU846337.1:0-16567 GCA_030867225.1 Colletotrichum caudatum
TTTTATATTACCTTATATATACTAACTTATTTTAAAAGCCTGTTATAGTATAGTATAAAGATAGAAAGAATAGGTAGGATGTAATGGCCCGGATGTGGGGGTGGCCCGTAAGTAGGGTGGGGTAGTTAACACATATGATAGCTGGTAGTTCAGTTGCACCACAATGCGTACATCCCCTGAGTAATGACTTGGATCATACCGAGAATCGAATGTATCCCGATCCTGACGAGCTCCAGAGTCAGCTCAGAGCACATGCAATGGAGGGGCTGGATAGAGTTCGGAAGCAAAAACTACAGGAACTTCATACTCAGGAAGTAAAGTCCGATTGGGAAGCGCAACACCAGACACCCGAGGACCACAACCGTGCGGTCAACGCAGTGATTCCTCATTGCTTCCGGTACCCTGAATGTCCCGACCCGCTCCAGACATATGTTATTTGTCACGTGGCGATGAAGAAAGACACTCAACTTACGGGAAATGTGGATGAGCCAAACCCCGGTTGGGGCATCCACTTCGAGGAAGGATTGCTTTTCAAGGCTATCTGGGTCGTAACCTTGGTTCTGTTGCTTATAAGTTTTGTGTTTTCCATTACCCTGTGGTTTGTCATGTCGGGCATCCAGGGCGCTTCCAGTGTCGGCAGGTACTGCGTCACGGTTGCTGCGCTGTTTTTTTGGGCTTCCTTGCGCAAAGGAGTTTCTAGACCTGTATACTTTTGTAGCTTGCTCTTGCGCAAGACTACGAGCACAATTCAGTCGTGCGAAATGCCGTACCTGAGAGTATCGAAAGCATCCGGGGCAGACCAAATGACGCGTGGGTTTCATTGCATCGCGAGATATTCATCATGGGTAGTTGCCGGAGAAATGACTCAACAAACGTGCGTCAATGAAGAATCGATATACAAAGATCAAGCTCATGGTATTGTAGAGTCGGCAATGAGCAGCACCCGGGAAAACAAGAAGAGAATTACAGAGGAAAGTGCGTATGAATGCCCCTGTTCTTAAGCTGTTCTTAAGTTCCTTGACGTAGTACCGCGGTCGCGAACACTACGCCAGCAGAGAGGAAGGAGTTAATGTCTATAATCTAGCTGAGCTAATAGTTCACAATCAAGCCCAGCATACGATGTAGTACAGACCCCACCAGCCCGACAGCCGGTCTGGAAGTTATTAAGCCAGGACGCCTCTGAATACTGCGTTTAGAAGGCCTCATTTGACACCAAGTGGGCAAGCACAAAGAATAAGTCTGTGAAACGAAGCATCGATGCCGGGAACCTGTATCCTGCGAGCGGGAAAGAAGCCTATACCGGGGGAAAAAGCCTCAGATGGCGTCCGTGACCGGAATGGGTACTCACCACCGGACCTCTCCGGTCGGCCCCGCTCTCGAGACTCTGACCATTCTCCGATCTTGCAAGCCGGACCTCGGCCCTTCTTTCCATTCCCTCCTTGGGCTCGGCACATTGTTCCTCTGTTATCACCTCGCGCCGCGGCCTCGCCTGATACCAAGCACCTCGGTCCTCCTCCCGCAACCAGCCGGTCCTCGCCTCGACTCTCAACCTCGGAGGTTCCAGAGACATCCGCGAACTTCCCCCCTTCGTCCGATCACACGTCTTATGTCTTCCCCCCTTTCCGCCCACCGCTGATTCGGTCAAGGCAAAACAGACCTCGAAGCTTCGCATGGCGCGAGTCAGCATCGCGCAAATGCTTCGTCAGATGAGGCAACCTTCGGTTTGGTTGGCCGTCGCGCGACTGATGCGACTTCACATTAGAATGGCGCTGGCCACTGACCGAGGTCAATCGATCGACGAGGGAAACTCCGTGCAGTTTGGCATGATCTCCAAGCCACACCATGAGAGCAAGCACATCCCGGGGCACACTGTGTGAGGCGAAAGATATTATACATCATATTCTACAGCTCAACGCGCTAGCTTTCGCCTAACTCGCCCGCTGGCTAGCAAAGAAAGATGCCATTTCCAGTGGGCGTCCGGTAACGACGCCCTGCAAATCAACGCTCTCATCATCGCTCAATTGCGCCCTGCGGCTTTTCCTCGAGTCTGCCGACACCGCCGCGTGACAAGTGTCCTTGAAAGCAAGATCGCCGTCACCACCCATGAGACCAGGAGACAAGACCCTCTTTGCGAACGAGTCGGACGAGGGGGTCGACCGGGGATGATGCCCGGTGACCCAAGCCGACTGGCCCCCAGACCTTGCACTGTTCGTGTGAGCGCATTGAGCGCATAGTCCACGTCGTTGAGAACAGCCAGTCTCATCTCCTCTTGGCCTCCTCTACTTCTGCTCACACGCCATAGCTTCTACGTGAATAAGTTGATGTTCAGCATACTATCACTCCTCTTCCGAGTCATCGGAGGACTCGCTGTCATTGTCATGAACAGGAGCTTCATTTGTGCGACCAGAGCTGCCAGGGCGCTCTTGATCACCCTTGGGGTTCCCATCGTACATATTGCGAAGCCTCTCGAGCTCGGCAATGCGGGCTTCTTGTTCTTGGGCGTTCATGGGCTTATTCTTCTTAGGCTTAGTGGGCTTGCCAGACGACTTGGCGGGTGCGCTGTTTACGGGGGATGGTTCGCGAGCAGGCGCACTCGGAAGGCCGTTAGCAAAGGTGGGCAGCGCCTTCTTACAGAGGTCCCAGAGCTTGTGAAGGGCCTCGTTCGTAAGCTGGTCGATCTCGAGTTCAAGTTCTCCGCTGCTATTTTCCTGTGGTCAATGTTAGCAAGTGAAGTCCAAAATCGTAGTGTCAGCTTTCATACAGATTGGCCAGTGTCCTTCTTGATGATGTCGATAGCGCGTTCAATGTGAGGACTCTCGAGATCGTTGATGGCATTGGCGATGGCGTCCTTTTCGGGCTGTGTCATGTGACGCTGCTTCGGCTTCTTGGACGCACCACCCTTCTTCGGCCCAGGGGCCGCGGCCGCCTTTTTGCTGGGAGCGCTGCTAGCCTTCTGCTTGGGCGGCTTTGGCGGCTTGGCCTTTGCTGCCTTGGCTGGCTTCTGAGCCACGATGTTCTGCTTCTCCTGCAAGATGCGCGACCGGATGGTATTGACCACGGATTGCTGGAGGTCAATCATAGTGTCACTGGCGATGTCCGCCGTCTTGTAAAGCTGAGCAAGGTTCTTGGTCTCCTCCTCCAATCGTTTTTCGAGCATCTGGAGCGTCTTATTCGTGGCATCGTCAACTGCGGCGGCGGGTGCCTCCTCCTCCTGTTCTTCCTCAGCTTCATCTTCGCTTTCACGGCTCGAGCCATCAGAGACTGGCTTCGCCGGAGTGTGCTTGGCAATCCACTGGTCTTTCTTTGCCCACAGGTTCCTGAAGATGAGCTCAAGCTGTTGCCCTTGCTCGTAGACTGGCTGACCAGGCTGGTTGAACTTGTAACAATTCTTGAAAACAAGCTTGATGTCTGTCTGGAAGTCCTTGATGCTCTGGTAGTCATAATTCTTGATTTTGGTCATGATGGTACCCAAGTCCATAGGTCGCTTGATGATGGTGAAGTATGTCGGAATTGCGAGTGCCACTGGATCGACTGGGGCGAGGAATGCGAAGTTGCAATGGGCGTTCTTGGTGTCCATTAGCTCGCTCAAAACCTCGTAGGCAAACTGGAGTTCAATCGGCAGTTTTTTCTTGTTGAAGTTCTTGGCCGAGTAGTCTGGGTCGCGGTTTTTGGTGGGCTGGATGGCACGCTTGGGTCGGTCCAAGTCGTTCTGGGTCGAGGCGCGGCGAACCTGTGGCACACCTCCAGGGGGGACGGCATAAGCATCGGTTTCGGCTTTGGCGGGAGGGCTCGCAGCCGGGATGCTAGGTTGTCTGCGGACCGGAGGCGGAGGAGCGGATGTTCGTGACTCAGGATGGCGAGAGGGCTTGGGTACTGGCTTTGACTTGGCGGGCTCAGCTGAAGGAACATCACAAACGCGGGTCCAAGCAAGTTTAACCACATTGAGCGCAGCGGATGTGATCTCGTTGTTGATGCCGTTGAAAATTACCGAATTCTTGTAAATCTTGCCCAAGTCGTCTTTGAACTCTCTCAAGGTGCTGTACTTGCTGTCGCGAAGGTTACGCTCGAGCTCGCCAATGTCCATGGGGTTATTAACGCGCATGACATAGCTGTCTGCGAGGCTAGGCCACATCTTGACGACGGCGTCCTTGAAGTGTGCGCCGTGCTTCGTCTTCTTCACGCCGGCCAACACCTTGCGGAATTCTCGTGTTTGATGAGACGTGAGGGGCTTGGGGTCGCGCTCAGGGTCGTTCCAGAGGGGGAGATCATCGAGAGCGGCCTCGCCCTTGGCCAGATCATCTTGCGCGCCTTGCGTCTTGACCTCCACCGTGGACTCGATGGCCGGCGCTTCGTCTTTGGAATCCGTCTTGGCGCGCTTAGGCGCCGGTTCAACGTCGACGTCGTCTTCCCTTTCGCGAGAAACCTTGTTTGCCGTTGATGGAGCCTCCGCCATGGGCACATCGGTATCGGCAGGCTTCGAAGCCTTGTCCTTGTCACTGTCAATAGCCAGTTGCGACAAGCTTGCTGGTTGTAGATCTACCTCTTTGGTAGCCTTTGCCTGCGTAGCAGGCGATGACTCTCCCTCAGTCCTGGTGGCATTGTCTTCGTCTTGAGTCATCTCGACGTCCTTGGACTCGGTGGCGCTCTTGGGTTCAGAGGCTTCCGCTGTGTCTTCAACAGGTTTCTCGCCCGTCTTGTCACCCGCCTTGTCATCAGACTTCTTGTCCGACTTTTCCTCGGGTGCATCGGTCATGTCGACGTCCTTGGATGGCTCCGCAGGAGCAGGACTCTGAGGCTTGCTTGCGTCATTTGTTTGCTCGTCGGGCTTCGCCGATTCAGCCTTTTCCGAGGATTTGTCAGCGTCCTTGGGTGATTCCTTGACAGGCGCGTCTGTCTCAGTGCCGTCCTTTGACGGACTCAGCTCCGCATCATGCGACGCCTTGGATTCATCGTGCTTTCCATCGCCATTCACAGTGAGCGATTTCGCAGGCTTATCATCAGTCTTCTCGGCAGGCGAAGCGTGGCTACGACGAGGTTGTTAAGTTAGCGCCTCAACATTGGCAAAGGTAAAATGAGCGCGAGGATGAGTGCAAGCAACACCGCAACAATCGGAACAAACAACGCGCCAGTGCTAGATGCGACTTACCCGTTTGTCTCGGGCTTATTATCCTCCTTGGCTGATGTAGACTCGGCGGGCTTCTGATCCGAGGTGGCGCGTTCTGACTGAGGTGACGCCATGACTGCCATGTGGTGACTGCGGTAAGGGCGGAGTTACTGTGCGCGACGCGACATGAAAGCAGCGACGCGCGCAGGTACGATTCGGGGCGACGACGATGGCGCGAAATAAATGACGGGTATTGACGAGAGAATAATTGAGCGCAAGAATTGTTCTCGAGTTCAGAGACGGGTGGAGGTCGTAGAACAGGTGTCGAAAGGTGGGTTTGGGAGGGTCGGGCGCGGGGCAGGAACAATCGCGTCGAGGATGTGGCCGATATCCGGAAGGCACGCACTACCGGAGCTAGGGCAATCGCGAGGAAGTTGCCGTCGTCAAGGGAAAGAGAAAAAGCTCGGGAGGGGGGGTTGCGATGTGTGGTTGCGCGCGCAAGGAAATGCGACAGCAATTACACGGGATGCACACGTATTAGAGAAATCGCGAAAAAGCCCGGGGCAAAATCCGTGGATGCGCGCCGGCAATGATTTGGCAATGCGCAATTGGTACTGAAGCGCAGTGTCGCAAGATCTAGGATGATGACGATGCGATGGATGAGATGGGTAGTAGTGGGTGCGAGGAGGTGAAATGATTAATCCGGCCGTGTCGTATCGCGTCGCGGGTGGGAAGGTGCGGCCGTGGGAGCTTTTTGGCGATACGGGAAGGTGGAGGGACCTGAGCGGAGGAAATCGCGTGCACGTCAGTGGTTTTTGGCCGAGATGGCGGCGCGTGGTATTTATGAGAAAGGACAGGTGTGGTAAGGGTAGTGGTCCCCGGGCAGCCGGTTGGTTATCTGGCCTTATCGGAGGCGAGGGACGAGAACGCGCGATCGCGACTGGCGACTGCTGGACAGGTAGGTAGGTAGGTAGGTAGGTACAGAAGGGGTGCGGCCTAAAAAACAAGCGGCAGAAAAAAGGATAGTGGCACTCGTTGGGCAGAAAAAGGGACCAGACAGTGGAAGAAGGTTAGAGAGAGGGCGGTCAGTGCGTCAAGGGTGATCGACGACTGGGGGCGTGTGAGTGGTAAGAGGGAAGCCAAGCCAAGCCAGGCAGACAGAGGGCGCGAGTGAGGTACGAGGTCGGTCGGGCAGCTTGGAGGAGGTCCGAGAGGGGAGGGGAGGGGAGAGGAGGGAGGACTTGGGGGGGGGGAAAGAGGAAGGGATCGTAAATTTGCGACGAAATGGTTGGAAGAGCAAGTTGAATGGAATGGGGCGCCGGACGAGGGGGGGTGTGCACAGATGGTGACATAAAAATGCATATTTATGCAGGCTGTGGAGGCACTAGCCAATGAGGACATGTGTCCGCTGCCGGATTTGGAGGGAAAAACGCGAGGCTGGGAAATGTGACTGGGGCCAGGATGAGATGTGGACTGGGCATGTATTGATTGAATGTGTGAACGGGAAGCCATGTTGAACACGCGTGTTGGCAGGGACGGTGAGAGCCCGGTGGACACGGCGGCTGTTTGTTCACTCACCCGAAACTTTCGAGGTTTTTGTTCTATGTTCTCGACGGGCTGATTTGCTTTTCGTCTGCCGGTTTGCAGTTTGCGACACCTGTGCACAAGAAACAATGTCAGTGTCGGGTAAGAAGAAAGCAGGAGCTGGCGGCTGTGGCTGAGCACGTCGATCGCATGTAGAAGGGAGGTGACCGAGGCTGGTGGAGTAGTGAGGTGAAGATGATGCGCGACTGAGCCAATGCAGCGAATGCCAGCCATCTCGACTGACTTCCAAAACGACCAAGCGAGTAGTGATGGTGAGTTCGTGCGAGGTGCAGGTCTGCAGTAACATGATGTTCTCTTTTCGTTTTCATCTCTGCTGAATATACACAAGGTGATCCAAACGCAATGCAAGCCGTGCCAAGCCATGCCATGCCATGCCTTGCTCGGGGTAAAGCAGAACCAACGGTGTCCGCCTAGGAAGAGGGGAGAGAAAGAGAGAGGTGTGGATGAAGAGCAAACGCGGCAGCAACACCGGGGGCAACGCAAGACGTCGACGCGATGGGAACGATGCGTCGTCGTGTTGGTGGTGTTGGTGGCAGCAAGAGGAGCAAAAGAGGATAATGTACAGTACGGGAAACAAAAGTCGGTACGTACCGGGAAATGAACGGTGACGGCGGCGCTGTCCAGAGCGGTGCTTTGGGGCAGGTCTCGTGACAGATCAGATGACTGCGAGCTTCCTTTTGGAATTTTCCAGGACTTTTTTGCATCAAAAAGCGCGGAATTCTGGATTAGGGGCCACTTCTTATTTGTAGGAGCCCGTCAAGTCGCGCTGACCCCCCCAGTCGCCTCTCGACAGTTTACCCTGGCCAGGGCATGCGACAGGGATACTCGCCGCCGTCTTGGCCAATCACAGCGTTGAGGTGGATCTGGATGAGACAAATGTGGCATAGCAGAGCGAGACGGAGCCTACGCCTGCTCGAGCGTCGTGTCAGCCAATGGCCTTTGCTTGGAGCTCTGGATTGAGGCAAGTAGCTTCCCTCGGCCAATCACAGCCTGCGCTGTCTTCGTTTGGTCCTTGATTTCTAATGACCCCGGCGTGCAGCCACCAACCTGAGGCTTCTGCATGTTCGCGAATAGCTTCTATCCGAAAAACTTGGGCTCTGCGCACAGCCGCCGCGCCTCATCTCAGGTCGTTGCTGCGTGTGTTTGAGCAGGTACGAGGTGGTGTGGGAGACTTTCCAGTAAGCAAACAGCAACAACAAAAACAAGAATGTCTGCACACTGCTGGAAAGGCAGAAGACGCCATGCAGATACCTATATAAGTACCTTGAGGAATGCCCAGCACAGAAACGGATGCGTTGCGGACTGGGTTTGCGAGAATTGAACTCTGCGCCTCGACTGAGCCTTCCTTTCCTTCCATGACACGTGCTACACAGATACATGACTATCCGTACCCTGGGCCCCTTTCGTCGTACACGTACTATCCAAGCGGTCAATCAGAACATTAGCTAAGCACCCGAGACTATCGGATATATAAAACTCCGAGATCCGACATTACCCATGCACACGACAGATAGAAGCTCCACTTGACTGTATTATGTCAGCGTCTTCCCACCACCACCACCACCACCACCACCACCACCACCCGCAGGCGGTCGTGCGCCGAACCGGAAAAAAAATTGGCAACCGGCAGAAAAAAAAAGTTCAGGCCGGTCTCTCGTTGCTGTTGGAGGAGAGGACCCTCGATCACGACTTTTCCCACCTTTCTGCTTCTCTCTCACCACCACCACGACCACCCGCAGCGTCTTCGAGATACCCCGAATCGTCACAATGTCTTCAAGGAGAAGGTCATCCGGGAAATTCGCGGCCCCGGTCGTCAAGACCGCCCCCAAGGCGTCCAAGACGACAATCGACGAGAGCAGGGCGGCCGTCTCCGCGACGGACTCGTTACAAGCCGCGCTGAGGGGTGACAACGAGGCAATTGAGATATCCTCGGACGATGACAGCGACGAGTATGCCTCCGACGAGGAGATGGGCGCGCCCGACGCCGAGACCGGCGACGCAAAGGAGACGGTGAACGGCAAGGACGACAACGCCGAAAACCCCACACAACAACCCAAGGCCGACGCCGACGGCGCCGAGGACGAGGACGAGGAGGAAGCGGCATCGCCCACCTTTGGCGAGCTCTTGCGGGGCACAATCGACGTCCCCGCCATCCTGTCGCAACAAGGCGACTCCAGCAAGGCCGTGGTCTCGCAGTCGTCAAGAAAGAGCCTTGCCCCGCCATCGCTATCCTCCCTGAGTACCGTCCTCACCCAGGCACTCAAGACCGAAGACACCGACCTCCTCGAATCCTGCCTGCAAGTCACCCACCTCGAGACCATCCAGCAGACGATTGAGCGCCTCGACAGCAGTCTCGCCGGCATTCTCCTCACCAAGCTCGCCGCCCGATTCCACAGGCGGCCCGGCCGCGCAGGCAGCATCATGACCTGGGTAAAGTGGACCCTCGTTGCACACGGCGGCGCCCTGGCCGTCCAGCCCAAGGTCCTCGAGCGGTTAGTCTCCCTACAAAAGGTTCTCAACGAGCGCTCGCGTGGCCTGCCCAGCCTACTCTCCCTCAAGGGCAAGCTGGACATGCTGGAGGCGCAGATGCAGCTCAGGAATGGGCGGCAACGCAGGCGCGGCGCCGCTCACACAGACGATGCCGACGAGGACGACGAGGAGGAGGGCGCCATCTACGTCGAGGGCGAGGAGGACGCCGACACGGCCAACGGCCCCGGCTCAAGAAACGCCATGCTGGCCGCCGACGATGACGACGACGATGAGGTCCCCGCCGCGAACGGCTTCATCGGCGAATCCGACGACGAGGACGACGACGAGGACGCCGTGGCGGCGGAGGACGAAAGCTCGGGCGAGGAGATCGTCGACGAGGACGAGGTGGACCACGACGACGTGGAAGATTCGGACTACGACGACGACGACAGCGACGCGGAGGCCGCGCCGCCGGCCAAGGTTCAGAAAACTGCTTCATCGTTTGCTAAGAGAAAATAAGGTGGACGAGCCGCTCCAGGCGTTGCGACTCATTAGAGGGGAGAAAAGTGGGAGGGGGGGGGGGGGGGGTTCTTAGAACGGCACATAGACTTGGCTTGGGCCGACAATTGACATAATATTGTGCAATAGGGCAAATCATACGTTGTATGGAGTTTCCGGTCATGAAAATCAAAGGTTTCTGAAGAATTCGGCAAAGAGTGGCCTTACATAGCCCATTCAGTGTCCTTCAATGCTTTTATGAATGAATTGGTGTGTCGATCACCGTATCAACCTTGACAGGCTACTTAGATGACACGGCCATTACGATATCAAGACAGACAGTCTCGACATGGCCTCCCTAGCTCGGACTACAGCCCTCTTGCAACAGGTCATCCAACCTCGAGCCTCCTTTTCTCTGGCGTCTCTCATCCACAGGTCCCGGCGCAATAGTTCGCCGCGGCCCCATATTTCCCGCTTCCGGGAGACGGAGGCACGGAACCTACATATCGAAATCTACCGCAGCTCTCCCCTGGACTACCACATCTCCGCCAACCTGGTCAAGGGTTTCGTCATCGATTGGACCCTATCGGCATTGTGAGCAGCGAGAGCGAGGCCTTTTTGGAAACCTTCGGGAGTTCGGCCTTTAGTTGCCTAGATAAAGTTGGGGGAGCATGGTGGGCTAAATGGCTGTTAGCCAGAGGTTTTGGAATGAGGAATCAAACAGGAAACACGCAGAGCCGTACCATCAATGACGGACTGGAGATTCAAGTACTTGCCATCGGTGGTGACACTGTTGCTGTCGATCTCAGGGCGGGGATCGTTATTATTATTCTTGCTTTGCCTGTCGACAAGGCTCTCTGGAACCTCATGGAGTGTGAAGGCCCACGTTTTTACCAACACGGTGGACACTGCTGACGCCGTGTATGGTGGAGCAAGTGTTGGGAATGGCGTTCATTGGGGGGCGCTGATAGGATACTGTCGTGAGCCATAACGTTCAATGTCCCCAAGAGCGAAATACCGGCCGAGTAAAAGCGGTGGCCGCCTCGGCGGGAGCAGACAAGGTTGAACCACATAATCCTTCCGTCCTCGTATCCGTGTATCCTCCCCCGTGGCTTATTTTCAACCGCGAACACGAAAAAAATATCGCCAGTACTCTTGGACGGGCCCAGAAGTCCAGCACGGCGCTGAGGGCATCGTGGCCAAGGTCGCTCTCATTCTTCCAGGTAACGGCGCTATGGGGAAGTTTTTCCCACAAGATTCTAAGATGGACGACTCCATCGTTGCGTCGCTTGTGGTCGTTGATGACTTCTAATTCAAGTGGATGGTGGTCGTCGTCGTCGGGTGATAGAACGATCGGCTTCGAGGCCATGGTTTGCGAGAAGTCTGAGAGTGGTGATGGTTGGTGATCATTGACGAGCTTTCCGTCTTGGGGCTTGGTGGTAGATATATCGTAAGACTCATCCTTTATTACATAAAAGCTCGTACTGAATTCCATCTTAACCTGGGAAGAATAATCTTGAATCTTGTCTAGAAAAGAAAGCCACTGATCACCAACTAGAAAACAAAACAATGAATTTATAGACAGATTATAAGAAGTGTGCCATTCTTACCTACACTTCATTAGATGTCCCACATTTCGGTGAGTGCGAAGCTGCGTAACCTCTAGTCACCGTACAGAAAGAAGCCTTGTGTTACTTTTTCCTCTGTTGCATTTTGAGGGCTTCTGGCCACCAGGTAACTATTCACATGTTCATAGATGAACGACCATGACATCAAAGACACACATCCCAACATCACCTTCATAGTGCTGTCATGCCCTTCCCCCCATCCTCTCATGGCCATTGCCCTCCTCCCGGCCCTGCGTCGTCGGGGGGACGCTGGCCGCCCAGGGCAAGGCGCCAACCCGCGCAAGATACGCCTGCTCCGTTGTGGCTGCCACCCCCGACCTTGCCTGCTAGCCTGGCAGCCTTACCGCCCGGTGGCGCGATGACTACCAGAGGCGCGTGTTTGACCTGATTATCGAGGCCCTTCGCACTGAGACTGAGAGGGCCACCGACTTGACCGATGCCGCCGCCGCCAGGCCGCTCGTCGCAGCCCACCCATCCCCCCTAAAAAAAAATCATCAGGTTTGGCCTAAACCTATAATCTGTACTTCTACCTCTACATACAAGCCTCCCTCCAGCCCTTCCGTTCTGAGCCTCCAACCACTGCTAGGGCGTGTCCTCGCCACCAACACTCTCAGACAACTGACTGCTGTCGCGACCCCCTTAGTATCGCCAGCATGGTCCGCTAGGTATTCGCGCACCTCAATGTCAACCCAGACTGGTTGTTTATCACAGACGTCAGCCCCGTTTTACTCGTTGGCACATACCCCCGCAAATAGCGAGTGTGATCTGATAATTGCGCGGGCGCGTGGGGTGTAGGTTGCTGCCGTTAGCATACCCAGGGCACCCAAGGCCAAAGGTGCCGGCTTCACACAGGGGGCAGAAGTTTTCCTCAACGTAAGCAGCTTTTATAGGGGGATCAAGATCTGGACGACGATGCTTGGCGCAGGGAGCACACCAACTAAAGTTGTAAAGCAATGTCGCAGTCCAATGTCAGACCAAGAGCGTACATGGCTATCACAGGCTCTTTGAGGCTTTCATGGGATATGATCAAGACCGCCCTAGCTATTTCTGCAAATGTATCAGGCTCTTTGATCCAGATCGTGCTGGCTTGAGTTGTCTTTCATGCAGATCGTTAGCAGTGCCCAGAACGCGCGTTGAGGGGCGTGGTGTTATCAAGCCCCAAAAATGACTGTCGCTTGAATACTGGGGAAAGGTGTCAGTGACACCTACTTGGCAATCTCTTGGAGGGAAACAAATCTGCGGCACAGTGTATGGTCCTCTATTTGGCATAGCTTGGGGCGTGGTGGAAGGCAGTGGATGGCTGGCCACAGCATTCCCAGCATTTGACAGTAGTATGCTTGGGAAATCCACGCCTGATAAGAGACATTAATCAGTCCTTTGTGACAATCACATCAGCCTTGTGTGAACGAGGAGAAGCTCGGGGTTGTGTTGATGAGTTGAGCTTTTATGTGTGAGTAATCCTCGCATTTCGATGCCTTCATAAGTAGTCTCGAAGCATTATAACCAGTTTCATTTGGCACCACTTGAGCTATATACTTGTGACAGAAGCTTCACCTCGCCCTTGAACTGGTTTCTGTAACCCGAGCAGCTCTGTCTACAAACAACGCACCTCTACTTGGCGGACCAAGACCGTAGCCTGAGTTATGTGTTTGTTTTTCAAATGACTGGCCGCTATTGAATAAAAGGTGGCACTATGGAACGACGCTTGTAGGAACCAAGACTTTTCCGTGTGCGTAGCCGGCGACTGCGTGGTTGCAGACTTTTTCAAGTAAGTCTCTCACATATACGATCATCAGCTGTACTAATCCGCTGTCAGATCGTTGGGATTGATGGCACTAGTCTCTTTGTCGTACCCAGACACCGATCCAATGAGTTCGAAGTCTTGAGATTAGACCTCGTCATTACCTCTGTTCATCCTTCCTCACTTCCTCTAATCCCGTGATAGAGTGGTGGTGATATTCAGGAATCATGGGTTGGACAAAAGTGATAGGGAACTAGGCACAATTCCGGGATTGAATAGATATTGTCCTCTGTGCCCTGTCGTCTTCGCCGCTGTTGCGGAAGGCAGCAAAACACTTGTCCCCGAACCAGCCTCCCTATTACTTGAAACTAGAGTGTATGGGCCGCGGCTGACGACCTGGCGCCTGGATAGGTCCATGTCGGTAAGGGAGAATGCACTTTCATCTTGGCGACAGATTGGAAACTATTCGACCAGTCGCAAATTACATAATACAAACGCGAAACGGCAAGCCAAGGATCAGCTAATAAGCGTAAAAGCGTGCGGGAGAACAGGAGTTGGCGAGCAGCCCTCGTGCAAGAGTCGCGAAGTGGACAGGGAGCCGAGAAGCTTTTTTTAACTATCCGCCTCTGTACGGATACATGAACTTGGAAAACAAAAGTGGAACCGCGGACGCCAGCCGAATTGCGCCTTGTTCCTTGTAACAGCTTCATCCCACGTGCCTTCGAAACATCCCTTCACCATTCCACTTGCACTGTCGTACCGCGGAAACGACAAGACCGAGCTAATGAAGGGCGACCCCAGGTCAGAAAGAAAGAAGTCTTGCAGAAGAGCAGATAGAGTGTTGCTCTGTGCCAGCTTTCGGTTACCGCCAAGTGAAGAATCCCCCCAGGCACAAGGGGATTAATGTCGCAATCAACTGCGATGGGCCTGGTGTCGTCCCCTTTTCATAGGGACATGGGGCATGGTGTTATCAAGAGTGTGGGTGTGTTATTCCATGGTACCTCCTGGTACCCCCGCTGGAGTTCCCACTTTCTGTTGCTGTGCCATCAAATCAACAACCGTATCGCTAAGGAGCACGTGTATGCGTAGTTTGCATGCATTGCGATATATATTGAGTTAAATGAAGCAGCTACAAGTAGACCAGCCAGCCCAAGTCAGGTGTTTTGCTATGTTGAAAGGTGCTCTAGACCTCTATAGCTAAGATTGAACTCTGTCAGTATGATAGTTGGATACCCCAATATATCTATAGTGTTTTGTTTCGTCTAGAAACATCCAGTATCTCAAGTTTTAGGGTCGCCACCGTATTTTTGCCGGCCATCCGGGACTACTGACTATGAGAGCGGCTGTCATCTCATGTACCTACCTCCCTAGTGTAGGACTCGTCGGCCTCAAGGCCTGTGCCCAGTAGAGAAGATGATCCATCCATACCTGCATCGAAGCTGCGGCCCTAAACCCCTGGGCCTGCGCCCTCGGCTCTCGCCGAAAACCCTGCCTTTCACTTGTTGACGGGGGTAAATTCCTCAGTCGGCACCACCTGACAACCTAGAGAGAGAGGCCCGTGTGTTGAGAACGACAGATAACCGCACGTCACCATGGATGCTGCGGCCTCTCCCAACGAAAAGAGTCGAGGCTCGCTGGTCGCTACCAAGGTTATGACAAACCCCGGCCTGCGCTTGGGCTTTGCCTGATAAGAGTGTTGATTGTAGGGCCTCAGCCTCCAATCAGCCCGCCCTACGAGTAAGTCGAGTGGCCAGGCACATCGTCAAACATAGTTTGTAGGTAAGCGGGCTCGCTGGGAATTCCCAGCCAAGTAACTTTGTCCCACTTGATATCTTTGCAAGCAACGGGGAAAGCCCAGGCTTTCTAAATGCAAGAAACGCGCTTGTAATGATTGAGAGCGTTGGTAGGACCCGTATACCTAGCCTGCTGGAGATGCTCAAATCATTTACTCATAATAGTTGATTGTTACTAGAGGCACAGATCCCCGGTGTGTTCCTGGAGTGAAACTGATATCAGCACATTGTGTTAACATGTTGCAGCTTGATTAATGTTGCAATTCAGTACCCTATCGACTACCAGGATTTCATAGTGTTTCCCTATCGATAGGGTGGCTGGTGAATAGTAATACTTGGAAGACGGCCTGCTTGACTGTATGCCCTCTTGCATACGCGGAGGCTAAGGGTTCTGATTCCTGACACGACTTGACCTATGGTCCGACAGGGTTCAGTGCGTCACCTGCCCTGCGCATGGGTTGATCTATGGGGACTCAGCCTCCGGCCCTTTGGGTCTTCCACTAAGCGCCATGAACATGGAGCTAGGCTACGGCAACCCCGAAAGGGGGAGACGACGAACTGAGGGTCCCAGCACGACATCTACAGGGGTTGGTATTATAGTGCGAGAACCTAAGATATGACTGTCCAGCATATCCTAGGTATACTGGGTGAATGACTAGAGGGTATACCCTCTATTATTCTAGGTCCTCTGGTACCGGC
Source organism: Colletotrichum caudatum (assembly GCA_030867225.1). Taxonomy (NCBI): domain Eukaryota; kingdom Fungi; phylum Ascomycota; class Sordariomycetes; order Glomerellales; family Glomerellaceae; genus Colletotrichum; species Colletotrichum caudatum. The sequence continues at coordinate 15,538 of MU846337.1, forward strand.
AGCAATTCTGGGTATAATACACCGTACTATATCTAGTATATATAACAATTAATTACTAGCAATTATAACCACCAATTATGATATCCCATGTATCCGTATGTGAGTTAAATTGGGCACCATGCCAATTTCCAACCTTGTTGACTCCCCGCTCTGAACTTTGACCTTGCCAGCCGGATACTCCCAAAGCTGTACGCTTGAAGTGGTAATGCCTGGAGCCATGGAGTGGGCATCGTGGAGAACAAGCTCCAGTCGTAAGTGGCATGCACAACCAAGACGGTACTGCCCTCACCCGAGTGGTTTAATTTCATGGCGCCTCGGAAGCGGTGCCCGTGGGAATATCCACCGCGACAACTGAGTCGTGACAGCCAGCGCGGCGTCCATTGCCTAGCGGTGGGGGAGGCTCTCTTTGTGTATATACATACAAGTGCCCCATGGGCACAGGAGAAGCATTTTTGATGTCCTGGCCGCCTCTCCTTTCGATCGTCGAGTCTGGCCCCCAACACTCTTTTGCGACTTGCCGCCGCTCGCTAACCACAGTCGTTCACTCCACCCACACGCTCGGTTCAAGATGCGCTCTACCGACCTGCTTTCGTGGTTCGCCGTGCTCGCCCTGAGCAACGGGGCCATCATCGCTCCTCGGCGGGATGGATGGGAATATCCGATGCACGCTAAACACCGGCTCCGCTTCAGACAGCAGCCGGTGACCAACAGCGGCTCCTCTCCGGATCCCTCACCCACCCCGAATCCAGGGCCGGCTACCACGGTCCTGCCTAACGGGACCCAACCCGCGACCTCCGCCACGTGGTCCGCCAATTCCACCATGGCGACGCTGACCTCCTCAGCCTCGTCTTCGTCGACTGCCAGTCCCGTCTCGTGCCGACCACGCAGACGCCGCCGGACTGACGATGAGGACGAGGACAAGGACGAGGATAAGGACGAGGACAAGGACGAGGACAAGGACGAGGATGACGAGTATGGCGCAGAGGACTGCGAACCAACCTCCACGCTGCCTCCTACTACATCATCTACG